>VXAZ01009671.1:3341-114631 GCA_013399875.1 Gymnorhina tibicen
AGCAAGGCATTGTTGGGCCCATTAACAGGAGATAGTCCAGAGGGAGGAGGCAAGGAACATTGCTACACCTGGTCTCAACAGCTCATGGTAATAGAATACACTGTAACCCAGGACAACATCATTTTTCTAAATCCCAGGCAGGATTGGATTCTAAACAGGATGAGTTTTCTCCTGCACTTTTGCTCTACTGAAAGTTATCAAATAAATTTTATTCCTGAGATATTTAATCTAATTATTGTGGCTCTTGGCCATATGTCATCAATAACATTAATTAGCTTAAGCACTACTATATCAGCCAGGTCTTGTCCCAGCATCCCCAGGAAACAATAAGTGATCATTTAGAACAGAGATTTTAGACTTCCCTTCAGGCAGAATTAGCCATAGCAATTTGAAAACTCTCACTTCAAGGATCTTATTTCTTCCTTCACCGGCATGATGTTCAAGTGACCAGTAAAAAAGTGGCTCACATACTGTGTTCAGAGGGCTTGCTACATACCAATTTAGGAGCAAGACAAATGTTTTCTATCCCAAAAGACAACTTCACTTAGACATGATTCAGTCAAGCAATTTGCCTGTTTTTCTCAAAACGTTCTTTACTAAGGCACATTACCCAAACAAATATTTTCATATAAAATACCTAATTTAGTAGCTGCATAAGTAGTAAGCTAAAAAACAAAATGAGTGAAGTATTTATTGGATCTGAAATAATTCTTCATTTTGCTCAGCATTGCAATTTACTTCATGTTTTCTAAATTAGAAACCCAATATTCACCCAGTTCCACTCAGTTTCATGGAATATAGCATTTTTTGTTCACGAGGAGGTTTGTTTCTGAAGATGATCTAGCAAAGCCAAGGAGTGCACTGCACAAACACACAGAGGCAAAGTATGTAAACAGCTCTCCCAAAACTTGAAGTGATAAAGTTCCAGTTCATTAAAATACTGTAAATAACAGAGAAAGCAAGTGGTATTCGCAGATGAGCAGGTTAATACCTAAGCAGCCTCCAAATTGCTATAAACAATTTAGTGCTAATTAAATTGCAGCCCTACCTACCTTACCAGTCCCCTTCAGGACACTTTCCAGTCCACTCATAACCAACAGATTCAGTCAACCAAACGAAGCAATTATTTATCTTGCTTCTCCAACTGATGGAAAAACATGCTTTTGTAATCATGTGTGTCTAGATAACACATTTCCTGTAAGGCTACTTTCCCTGGATCAAACAGATCAATAGGCCTGGCCAGCTTCTCTGCAAGTTTCAAGTTTACTTTGCAGGATCGCATGAGAAGTGTTATCACTCCCTCAAGTCATGTAAACTCTCAGTCATCTGACTTTCAAAGAGTTTTTGCTCACAGACCTGAACTTGGAACACATTTGGAATGCCCTTTCATCTTATCTTGAACTTAACCAGCAAGTTTCATTCACAGATTTAATGACAGAGTCAGTCAAGTGTCTCTGCTTTTCCTAGCTCCATTTTTCAACTGTGGTAAGTGTAGGAAATTTAAAAAGTTTGATTGGTTTTAAATACTGGGTGTTTGGCGCATTGTTGGTTTTTTTCACATGAGCTTTTTTCAGATTTTTTAAAAAATTTCTTTCTTTTTACAGCCCAGGGAAAACAAAAGAGATACTTTCCATTAAAGTATTGAAATATTTTACAAGAAAGAAAGCCCTATGGGAAATCAAATTGAGGGAATATATATCTGTTTCAGCAGAAACAAGCTATTGGGCACTATAGAAGACCATTTAAAAACCTGATAGGTACTTAGCACAACTCCAACTATTCCACCAGCACAAAAGGGAATGTGCAACAGTGTTAAGTTGCCTGTCAAAGTATAACCTCAAATCCTCTGGCAACATTCCCACAAGATGGTGGATACATTGGAAATCAAGAGTTTAGATACTTTAATGATTGTTAAACCAGAAAGTTCTTTGTTTAGCAAATCTGAATGCAAACTGCTCTCTGGTTTCATGATTCTTTTTGTTCACAGCATGATTTTCCAGAAGCTGTTCACACAATCATACTTTTTTATTTTCATTAGGAAAGATGTTTTAATGTTATTTTACAATCAAAATATCCTTTAGGATATACTAAACAGAATAAAGAAAGCCAGGTAACTAAAACACATACTATCAGCGACCACAGAATCATATTTAGGTCAAACTTTGAATATTTCCTCATAAAAAACCCCAAAAGCCCCAAAAAACCAAAGGTCTCAGAGCTGCATTTTTACCAGTGGAATCTGTGGCATTATCACCTCCTGTTTACTACACCTACCTAGGTCAAAAGTGAACTAGGCTTTATTTCAAGTTTGTGAAGCTAATTCATTGTTCATCACAAGCTGGTTCCTAAGAAAACTCATCCCAGAATTAATCTGACTGCATTTAAAGCCAGTTTTGTTAAAAATTCTTAAAAATCCAGTTACTCAGTTGTAGTCAATATGGAAAGCCTCTGACTTCATTCATTACAAATTACTCTAATTAGTTTCATATAGAGATACTGTTCTAAACTGCAGCTAAAGACATTTATGACTGGGTGTGGGGGAGAAAACACCACACAATAGGGGGAAAAATTAAAAACACATTCCTTAATTTAGTAAAACCTAAGGGAGGTAATTTACTGAGTCAAAAGAATAATTTCACATTCAAAGTTTACTTTATACTTTATGAGGAATAATTTCTTATATTAGGTAAGCTTCCTTCATGTAAATGAAAATAAGAGTCTGCATTAAATGAAGGCATTATTTAAAGGAAAACCAAAACACTCAAGAACAAAAAATCCCAATCCTGAATTCTGTATTTCTGGCAATGGGATTTTTTTACACCTGACATCTCTTCTGGGCTGGGATTGCATAATGCTGCTCTTGCCAGTTTTCCTTTACCAGACTGAGGTCTGGCAGAGCTGAGGTAACAGGTAGGGAAAGGTACTCTCTTTTCATTAGAGAAGCAGTCTAGCAGCACGTGTTAGCACAGAGTCCATTGTACATCAAGCTGCAAAATTATTCTGAGATCCAAGAGCCCCTGGCTGATGGCCCAGTAAGTACAGATTTTTCAAAGTAGATGGAAGTGACAGTCTCATTTAATACCAATTTTTATGCTAACAAAGACATGCAAGACCTCTCTTCACCAGTCACTTCTGAGTTTTTAATCAGTTTTTGGCCATCCCTGTGCATAACCTAGAGGAACCATTTCACACAACAGTGACCTCTGGAACCAGTGGTCGCTGGCAAAGGGCACTCAGGAACACAAAGAATTAGGCACCATATTGGCAGCTAAGGGGTGGAAGATGCACTATTGATCCTTCCGTGGCTTCGAGTCAGCTGCCAACATTCGGGAAGTGAACCACCACTGCCACCATCTCCCACGTGCCTAAAGCTGCACTGTACTCAGGGGAACACTTTCCAAGAATAGACTCAGATCCTCAGCCTTCAAACAGTCCAAGATACAGAAAGACTGTCAGAAGCCGTTTACAGTCCTACATTGTACAATTCCCGCCCACCCCACTGCTTCCATCCCTCCCCAAGTTGCTCAATTCCTTGTCCTCATTCCACTCTCACTTATTTCAGAACTGCTGTGTTTGACCTGGAGCCTCTCAGCCTACTCAGCCCTGTTCGCAGGGGCATTTGTGTTTAAATTTTTAAACTATAGGACACAAGCCACATTCCAAAAATTGCCTAAATGGGGAAATGTCTTTATAACTCACAGAACTGATGATACATCCATCAGTCATGGTACCACCTGCACGTTTAATCTCCGTCTACACACTTTGTATTCAAAATAGTACAAAGGGAGTACAGGCAATGTGATTTCATAGAGTGGAAGGTCAACAGCTTTCATACAAGATCTGTATCAAAACACTGTATTTCATTTGCCCCTAAAAATTCTCTTTTCCTTGTATTGTATTTAACAGCTACAAAGGCATTAAATTAAATTTTTTAAAAAGAGGTATTTCCATGTTCAAAAGTCAGATTTTACTAAAAATGTAGGCAGATCTCAAAATATTAAGTTTTCTGTTATTCTCCCCCAATTTTCCTTTTGTTTAGTATGTAGCCCATAATTGGGTCTAAAAGGCTGCAGGTTGCTATTAAAAGGAAAGTTTAGCAGCCTGTAACAACAGGAGCTTCCCATTGGCAGATGACAATAAAGGACTACAGAAGAAGGATTTTATTGCTGCCTGATCACTGCAATGACAACACAGAAGCAGGGCAATTGCCACTTGCTCTTTTGCTTTTTTTAAAAGGAAGTTTTTCATATAAAGAGTAACTATACAGTTCACCCCTTATGACTTTTTCTTTAGGCAAAGAGAAAACACAGCCGAGGGAAAATCGTGAAATAAACTCTCCCTCAGCAGAGCAGCTCTTTTCTTTTTTTTTTCTTCTTTCCCCTGAAACCTTAGATCCCTTAGAGTACTGGGCTAGTCTTCACTTTGCAAGGGAATGTTTCTTCACTGGTTATTTCTCAAAACATTCAATTCTGCCCCCTCCCCCCCTCAAAAAAAAAAAAGAAATTGAAGTCCTCAGCAAATTTAATACTTTCCAGAAGGAAGTAACTTCTGGGACTACTGTAAAGAATTCCAGAGCTGTCTTCCACAATGGAGTGACCAGAGAACACGGAGGGAAATGAAAATATAAGGAATATATCACAACACAAGGAAATAAGAACAACTGTATTATTACATACAAGGTGCTAACTGCTGACCTGCAGTTTCAGAGCTGCACCACAGTGTTATAATAAATGCAGCAATGGGCTGCTTCCTTCATAGGAATCTCAGCATTTCAAGGTTTGATTAAGGAATGGAACTATTGCCAGGAGCTAAGCTGAGAAAACAGAACCTCAGTCCTTGAGAAGAACTGAAAGGTCTCCTGCAAGTATTCTGCAGCATGCTGTATATATAATGGATGGATATATTTAAATACATATATTTGTTGCCTAGATTCTTCACTGGAAGTACCCCAGAAATGTAACTATCCATTAAGAGAGCTGAAACAAATACTGCACCTTATAATCTCCCTTACTTACTTAAACAAAAAGAATTTCCTAAAACACACTTGCTGCACTTTAACTAAGAAATTCTCTTTGCCTCCAAACAAAACTGAAAGAACATTAAGTTGTGCCAGAGAGACAATATCAAAGAAACTCACAAACACAAAACATACCATATGTCTCACTGTAAAGTCAGAGTGTCTGTGAACAAGCTCATCAGTTTTGTGAGACACGTGCCAAAACCCTGAAAGAAATTGCCTGTTGGAAGCTGAGAGTTATTGACCAAACCAGACTTGGAGATCTTCCCTCTTGTTAAAGGTGCTAATGATTCATGTATGCAGTTTTTGAAAAAAGAAATGGTCTTCAGCAGTGAGTTTGATTTTTCTGTCAAGAAGTCAAACTGCACTTGAAATTGTGCAGCGCTGTTATCTTAGTGAACATGCTGAGACACTTCAGAGAACAATTATAATTCAGTATATTCCCTAAACAACTTGCCTTCAAAAAGACAAAAATACTTATGAGGTTTCTGCCTTCTGTACACCCTACTTGTTAGACCAAGTACTTTCGTTAATGTGTTCACCATCACAGTGCTGTAACACTGGAAGCACCTGTAAAAAAGCACTTGCAAAGTTTAACACTATAAAAGTTTAACAATGCCAAAAGCCTTTCCAGCCAGGTAGGCAAGGGATCACTTGTGTCAGGTGATCCTGTACTTATGTATTTTGTATGCAAAGCCATGGAAAAGTTGTGTTGCAGTACATTTTTCCTGTCATGATGGAAAAATAAATAGCTTGGAAGAGTGTTTTCTGTTTGTTTACAGAAGTTTCCATTAGAACCAGGGAAAGCAGAGAGGGAGAGGGTTGTGTCTCATGCAGGGAAACTCAATGTTGTTAAGCAGACACGGGAGGATAAGAACTTTTTGCCTCTGTATGTATCATGACCTACATTTCAAAGAGATTTTCCTCATTATCATCATTTTCTGGAGTTTCTAATTAAATCACACCAATCAATAAAGCTTTCAGTGGAGAAAACTTTCTATACTTAAAGTGGAGAAGTTGAAAAAGGAAAATTGAGTACGTTACTGGGTGAGGGAAGGGGAAGCGTGAGAAGCAAAAAATTCATCTCTCTGGGCTGGGATTCAGAATAAGTGGATAATCTCAGATATGTCTCTGATTTCCAACACTACAGCTGAAAATTCTCTGTTAGTATCCTGTCCTAAATGGCAATCCTGACAGCACACAGGAAAACCTAATATGAGCCGCAGTCATTGTCAGGAACAATGGATTAGTTAGATCAGTTAAGTCAAGATAAAGTATTACTTCCGGTTCTAAAGTGGAACTACTTTTCAAGAAACAGTTACACATAGAATACCTTGTGAACTGCAGAAACATGAAAAAATCAAGAAAGCTAAATCAGGTTTTTTGTGAAAATTCCTCTTGCAAATCTGGTAGGTGGTTGGTCTAGGCAAACTCTATTTAAAGGAAACAAAATGCATAGAAGATACGCTTTGATCTCAGATCCCCTAACTGGGCATATATAAAATATGTAAATCATTGCCATGAAGAGAATACACAGCAAGTTAATCCTGTTCAAAGATCATAAATGTGTAGTAAAAGGAAAATATATTCCTCAAAGAAAGATTTTCCAAATTAACTTTGACAGTAAGCCAAAGTTTAAATCAGGAAGTATTTAATCATGTGGATTAAATGTGGAATCATTTAATCATTGGACATGCTGCATTTTTCCTGGGCTTTTTGTTTCTCTTTTCTAAACCATACTTCATTGTGTAGCTGTGTCCCAGACAGAGTAACAGCCTTTTGCATGGTAAAGACACAGAAAATTGCAGTTATGCTTGATGCAACAGCTACACTGACTGCTAAATTCCAAAAACCTCTTTACCCACTTACCCAACCCACCAAATTTATTAGTTCTACATCTGTCCCATAAAACTTCCTTCAAACCTGAAATTACATTATCTCATTATAAATTCACCAACACAGAGGGACAGTCACAGCATAAGACTAAGAACAAAACAATGTAACTACATGAAACCCTGGTGCTACGAAAAAACTACAGCAAGAAGCAATGATGCTTCAACCTGACCTTCCCAGAATGGCGTGCTACTGTAACGAAACCCCAACATTCAAACTCCTGGCAGAATTTTCAAGTAAACCAGGTACACAGTAGTTTTCCAAAGGAAATGCTGGAGGCACAGCCAGAACACCATTAAACCTAAACTGAGTGAATCCACACAGACACATCTTTGGTTTGCCGTAAGTAATTCTTGAGTACAACCAGTCACTGGTTGTTACCATGATTGTGCCACTCCTGAGGAAACAAACCGCAAATTGTCCAGCCCCTGACAATGAGCAGTACCTGGTTGCAGGGCAGGGGGATGCAACTGCACTGCAGGCTGGGCAGCAATCACAGAGTTGTTCTCAGTGTACACACACACACACAGAGCAAAACAGTTGCAGAGAAATTGCAAGTAGCAGGGTTCTTTCCAAATAAAAAAAACAAACCAAAACTAAAAGCATTTCAGTGGGGAAAAAAATTTTAAAAAGAGGGGAAAAATTACTAAATTAGTTGGACTTTTGTACTTTTCATGATAACGTGAATGGCACATGTGGGTTTATTTTTCAGCTGTAGCTCTGCTAAGCAAATGGGGAAAAGTTTGTTTTAAATCCACACATTTAAATGAAAAATACAGTGCCAGTTTGGACTTCTTCACAGGAAAGAGGCATTGCAAGATTTCAAGTCCAAGACACACTTCTGTTTGTTTTTGAAAGGGAATTTCCGGCCAGATGAATAAGCTAGGGATGCACAAGATGAGGCCGTTCCAAAGAAATCGCACAATCTAATTAACTGCCCTTCTGGCAGAGGCTCCGACATCTCCATGCCTCAAGCCAGTTACCCAGGGAAACCACAGCCCCACAGAGTCACTGAGCTTGGAAAAAACCTCCAAGATCATCGAGTCCAGCCATTCCCCCAGCATTGCCATGTTCACTGCTAAACCATATCCCCATGGCCACATCCACATGGTTTTGAACACTTCCAGGGATGGTGATACCTTATTTCAAACATTGCTGTGCCTGACTTTAAACCAGCAGTTTGCTAAGTGCCATCAGCACACAGTACAGGTTAATTCAGCTGCTAATTACTGCTCAAATGAGCTCTGTCACACCCCAATCATTTGTGCGAGACCGAACTTCCACACGTTTGACACATTCACCTGATGCAGCACAAACCTCTCAGATCTAGTGCTATTCCCTCTGATTTCTTCCAAAGATGAATAGGACTTGCATATCCTGAAGCTTAAGAACGCATAAGCCACAGGCATTTAATTAAAGTCAGAAAGAAAGAAGGGAAGAGAAGATAGGAGAGGAAAAGAAAGGAAGAGAGAGTGAAAGGAGAGGAAAAGAGGGTGATGGAGGGGGAAGGAGGGCACTAGGGGAAAGAGAGAGGAAAGAAAAACTGGAGAATGTTCTGGATGTCCCAGCACTCTCCACCTCCTGCTCCTCAGCTGCTCTCCTACCTTGCTTGGGAAAGGCTGGAGAAATTGCAGAGGCTTCAGCAAGTGGAATACACCAGATCAAAGCTGGGAAAAGCTAAAGCCCCTCTTTCCCAGTGCCTGTTCCTCTCACTGCCCAGAAGCAAACACCCTGCTCTTCAGGACACCTGCTGAGCTCCCTCCTGTCTGCCTTTGAAAGCTTTTGCATCTTTCTTTTTGCATCTTTTTGCAGCTTCAGATAAATGCCCAGAGAAAGAGACAGTAAGACAGAAGGATAAGAAAAATCACTAGCTTTTTTAGTAGGAAAGGAGTGTACTGAGTCACAGTGACATCCTTCATAGGAATACAGTTCTTCTGGGGAAACTCCTCTGTTAAGAGGCTTCATCCAGGGAAACGAAATATTTCCAATAAGCTTTTAAGTGGTATTTGTTAATGCTAATCAGGTGGAAGCAGACAATCCATGGAACTGTCCTGTGCTAGGCTTTGGGACTCTGAGGGATTCTTGAATGCCACACATTATCTGCAATGAAACTTAGAAAACCCCCTCAGAGTAGAAGTCAAAATTCTCAGAAAACAAGGAAAGCACCTCAAGAAGGTTATCTGGAATTAGGGGATTCCGTATGCCAAATAAGACACTTGTAAATGACTTAAATTCAGAAACTAATAACTGGCAAAGTATTGGCTGTTTTGAAAGATTCCACTTGATCAGGCAAAGCACCTCATCTGTGAGGAATATCTTTGGATGAGTACAGGAGCTACTGAAGTCTGCTGATCTCATGTAAAGCGAAACACACCATAGAGGTTTGCTTCTAGCATTTTTCAAGAGGAAAAAATTATGCAGTAGAACCAGACAAATTCGTGCAGTGGCTAAAAATGAACATGGATGAAATTTCTGTTCTCAAGAAATAATGTAACTAGGAAAAAGTTTAATACAACAGTGCATCCATTTAGAGCACAAGTTTGAAGACATAATTGATGTTTTTGTTTCAATAGACAAGGAAGGAGCAACCAAGATCCTTCACAATAGTGAAGGATTTAGGCAAATATTTATCTAATCTACTTTTCTAAAGTTGCCATAATTTTAAATGTTAAAAGTTGAGATTAAGCCATATTTTAAAAAGAATAATTTCTACTAAAGATACATTTCTAAAACATGTCCACATAGCAAACAAGCTTAGAAACTTGGCAGACTAAAATGAGAAAGCCTCACTTTAACACACCTGAGTCAATCTAGGCAGCTGCAGTAAGAACAATAGGGAAGTTCTTTTTTTTTTTTTACACCAGGACACACAAAGTTGAAGCCTAGAAGTTTTCTGTATTTTAGTTGGAGCCTAGAAGTTTTCTGTATTTTGATGGTAGGACAAAAATTGAGCTCAGTAGCTGACTAGCAGAGATGGCTCTGCCATTCGTACAGGGAGATAAAAAGTACCATGTTGCTTTATAAAAGGCCGGTGCTACAGGACCACAAATTGCCGCGAGAGTAGGAGTGGGTTTACACAGACATTGTTCTTTTGGTGAATACCCTTTACCTCCTCTCAGAGAGATGAAATATTTTTCATCTGGCAGGAGCTGCTTTTGAATAAAAAGGGCTTTCCTATATACTGAAATATAGGCCAACATAGTTAACATTTTAAATCTGGAAATGCTGGGCAAGACAAAGAAATAAGAAACAAGGATCCATAAACAACTTTGCCTGTCCAGTATTTTTGTCATTTCCACTGAATTAAAGCAAATTCTGCCTAGTCCTTTCACACCCCTGGGAGACTCATTCCATCATACCCTTGCTGCAGAGTCCTAACTTGCTATTGCAAATCATTCAAATCCCTCCTGGCCTCCAGAATGGTCTTTGCCTGACTGTGCTCAGTGGATCCCTGAGGAAAGAGAAAATACCCTCCACTGCTGCTCCCCATGGGTTTTCTATGCTTCAGCCACCTCTTAGCAGAACTTAGGGTATAATAGGAACATGCGAGTAAAATCATCCTTCACAGTTGGCGTTAGCTGAAACTGAGATAAGCAACCTGACACAGAAACTTGGTGGGGGCTGATGGTAATAGAGACGCAGACCTAAAATAGGCATAATTATAGTTAGCTAGAGAAGGATATGATTTGTAAACTGAACATATACCTGGGAGAGACTTGGAGCTGGCAGGCACACCCTCTAGACCATTACATTAAAATACATGAAATTAGGTCCAGAGCTGATTTAAAGACAACATAACTGCCCAGTCTCACATGAAATATAGATGTATAGATTACGATTTCCAGGAATACTTCCAAGGAAATTGATTTTACCTCTTAAAACAGAGCACCCAGGACAGCACATTTCCAGCCTGTTTAAACAATTTGAAGTGACTCAGGAAAGCAGAGGCTCATTGCATAAATAGAAAAAAATACAAGCTAAGTGGAAGCGCTGGTGGTAGCACAAGAAAAATTAACCCCCTAAGCAAAGGAAGTAGACATTTGTTTCTGTATGTTTGGAACAAACAAACAAAGCCAGTTCTGCACATCTTCATTCTCGATCTCACTTTCCTGAGATCCTTTTCTAGGGGACACCTGGCCAAGCATGCAATTGTATAGATTTGTTTTCTCTAAGCATACTGTATCTGGAATGAACATCTCTGGCAACAGACTAGAATTTAATGGAAATGGATTTAAGGAATGTTTAATGTCATATGAGTAACATCACTGCAAGCCCTCATTAATCTAAGTTCCCAGATGACAGCCACGTAGAAATTAATATAGAACTTAAACTGCAGAATTAATTCAGGACAAGCTTACATTTTTTTCACCAGAAAACACGAAACAAGAATACCTGGATTATAATGAACTGATGTCAGAGTTGTTGGTTACTTGCAGGTAGATAAAGCAAGACTAACATAACCTTGCTTCTTAAAAGTGCTGCTGAGCACATCACAAAGGGAAAAGCACAGCTCTAAGGGGTTTAGTGCCAGGCTAAGCCCTGCAGGGCTGTGGGGTCTGAGGCCAGGATGAAGACTAGATTTCACAGAAATATGTTGTTTTATCTCCTGGCCACTTGAAAAGTTGAAATATGGGGCATAGAGGCAGGTGGGTTTATCTGAGCCTGTGCTAGCCAAAGAAGACTGGGGAACACAGCACAAGCCATCTTCAAGCACTCTTGTCCATACGTGGGGCTGAAGATTTCGATTTACTGTGCACACACTCAAAATAACTTTGTTGAAAGTAACTCCAAATCAGGTTTTAAATAAATAAATGAGCAAGTCACTGATGGCCAAAGATGACTTTCTGTAACTGGAAATTGAATAATTGTTGGCATGTTCTGTCAAAAAATTTACAAAGACTCATCAAAGAGAACGCTTTGTTCTAGCGCTAAACAGAAGGATGACAGAAGAAAGACTGGATTTCAGCATATCGTGACAGAACTCAGCAGGAACATCTACAGGAAGAGCTACAAAGCACATATCACTTGAAGCAGTGAACTTTAATAGGAATTTCATTTTACACATGACTGTACTTTGTGTGATAATCTCCAGTCTGTTTATTCATCAGCTGGAACTCAGGATGTGAATGTGAAGGTGACAGGAGCAGCGAATTTTATGTTCCTGAATTGTTAGAAAAGGTATTAACCTTTTAATGGTTCTTCATTCAAACCCAACTTTCCCAGTGAAAAGTAAATCAATCTATTTTATTTTCTCTGTGATATTAAGCATGAAAGGAAATCCTAGTTCATAGCTGGAGAAATAGTGAATAGGAAAGATTTTATGCTATTTACATCAGTTCAGGAGCCGTCTAAGTGACACACAAACAGCGGGATCATCAATGTAGCAAAACAAACCCATATATAATGATTGAAAATTTAGCCCAAAGGCCTTTCTATTGGTCCTGATCCAGACAAACATCTTCCAAAAGCATCTTTTTTCAAAGTATCTGGGATAGCCTAATTCCAATCGTAAGTAAATGTACTGTGAATTTTTTTAATGTGATTTACTAGGGGGTTGGACAGGCTCAGAGAACTGATAATGGATGTTATGGAGAAAAACTGTGTGAAGTTCTTTTAAATGAAGGGCAAAGCAAGGATTTGTCATTTCTTCTGATTTCAGTTTCCGGGGATGTGAACCACAGGCAGTTTAAAAACAGGAAATCATTGTGCATAATCCACATCAGATAATTTTTTTTTCAGTACTTAATTTTAAACCAAAAGTTTAAACAGAAAACAGGTAAATAGCCCTTGAAAATTATTTCTAAGAGCTACATAACATCCAAATACGAGTTTTCCACTACCCAGAGAAATATCCTAGCAGGCATAGCAAGAGAATTTTTTCCTGTCCTCTACAGGCATTTAAGAAGAATAATACATTTCTTTTTGTGTGTTATTTATCCAGACAAAGAATTAAACAGATTACCCATCCAGGGCTTTTCCTGCAGCTTGTGTTTTCACTGGACTAGTAACACAAAAATTAAGACTCATAACCTTGTATTGCTTGGACTTAATGATCTTAAGGATCTTTTCCAATCTATATGATCCTGTAATTCTATCTCCCTGGTGGTCAGGTCTCAGCATTTTCTTCCAGACTGTGGATATTTAAAAAGCTTTGAACATGTGTGTGCCTTGTTTGTGGCCGTGGACCGACTGTACCTCAGGGCTGAGCCCAGAATTTACTGGGACGCTGCAGCACTTCCCAGCCTTCCAAGCGAGATTCTCATTGCAACTAACCTGACTTCAGTGCAGTTCAGACAAAATTTCAGCTGGCCAGGTCATAGGTTATGCTCACTGATGTCTGAACAGAATCAAAGCACCCTTTCCATTCTTCCCTGTGTGATTAATGGAAGTACAGGCCCCTCATGCAGCTCTTACACAACACCCGCAAAGGGAAATCAAATAACAACATGATTTCCCTACAGTGCAAAAAGACCTTGTCTCTTTTACTCTTTTAGATATTAATTAACATTTCTTCTTTTAAAAACTGCTCTGTAGATCTTGGCAGTAGCAAAGGATGTCACGTTATGTATCAGTTGCTATGGTAACTAATCCTTTCTAAAGGGAAGAAAGAGAACAAATTTGTAGGACTCCATATCTTACTATGAACAAAGGTTGTCACTAAATAGTCTTTATTTTGCAACCCCTTTACTTTCTTTTGTTTTACTCTTGTTTATAAATTATCACAACTGATTTAGTTAGACTTAGACTGTGGATTCTTTTTCTTACAGTCTGAATATTATGAGCTTCCTGTTTTCATGGAGTGGCAGAAAAACAACTTAATTCCAGATCTTGGATTGATTTTTAAAAAATTTATTTGCATAAAGGTATAATATTACTGAGCAGTCTTTAACTGAGACATATTTTGGGTTGGAAATGGTTACATTTCCCAGAAAAATTACATGTAGTGAAGAACTTCAGACAAAATTTAACGTGTTTCTATATTTCCATTTCTCTGTCCTGAACCAGAGAGGTTCAACAGGACTGGAAAGGTCCTTCATGTCTCAGTTACTCTGATCCCACTGCAAGCCTCCTTCTCAGTCTACTCCATTCACAATTAGTTTCTGAGATATCTTTTACAGGGGTCCCAGGACTTCTGAAATTCTTTTTTAAAAGAAAAGTACAAGCATCAATTTCCTAAAAGAAACATTTCCTTCTGCCTGATCTCCATCAGTCAGTAGCCTCCAGAACTTCTGCCCAGAGAGGTGGTAGTAACAGTCGTCATAAAAACACACACAAAAAAAAAAAGATTATTACTTTGTGGTGTATCTTTATCCCAGTGTGAGACAAACAGAGCAGTTTGGGAGTGCTGCTCTCGAGACCTTCTGACAGCAGAGCTACTGCAAGGGGCATCCCTGAGCCCAAAGATAGTACAAATACTCTAACAGAGACAGGGCCATTCTCAAGGGTGAAATGTGAGAAAATGTGATGGTGGTGGGTAGGAATGAAGAGAATACCTTACTAAAAAAGCTCCCTAAATCATCTCAAAAGATTTCTCATTTGTTTTTCTCAGCCCTTCCTTTCTCTGTCCTCATCACTCCATGACAAGACAAGAATTGTGAAGGAAACAACCTAATTCAAAGAGTTGTGTGACAAAAATATGCTTCATATTGTTCAGACATACAGGAGAAAAAGCAAACACTTCAGCAATTTTATTAATTGGCTTTCTTATCAATGCACTGGCAAAGAAAGCTCGTACTTTGCCAGGCTTAAAAACACAGAATAAAGTAGTTTCTGCACTCTGCAGCCATTTAATAAGTGGCTCCACTTGGCATAGCTTTGAGCAATGGATTTACTTTATCAGATTTACCAAATTACTCATCTGCCTCCAGCAGTCACGGACAGGAAGGAAATGTAGCTCAGCTGAAGCACTACTTTCTTTCAAATGGTAGCAAGTCAGAATTAGTACCTTGCAAGGGACAGGAAATTCCTTAACCCTTCTGGTTGCTGACCCTGAGAAACTGGAAACAAGCACAGAAAAAGGAGGACCTAAAGAATTCTGTTGAATGGATCATTAAATTTCTAGATTTAGAACAAATCACAGAACAAACAAGTGTTTATTTCAGAAAACACTTCTATGATCATGACTTCTTTTCCAGTACCTATATCAAGAGCTAGATGAAGTAATTTTTCCCTTAGCTAAAATCCTCCATATCTCAAGAGACACTGCAATGGAGATCAGATTTCTCTAGAGAAGCTCTAATTCTTCCTTATGGAAGAGAAAAACTATCATAAGAAGTATTTTTTTTTTTTAATGTTTGAAAGCTGCAGTGTCAGCAGAGCAGCTGCAAGGGGAAAAGAAAGCCAGGTAGAAACTAGCCTTGAAGTGTGTTTGACAGGAAATCACCTAAAAGCTGTAGATCACTGAAAAAGTGGCACAGACAGACCTTAAGGGAAAGGGGAAAGCTGCAAAAACTTCTAGAAGTTTTGAGGGTTATTTGAGACCAGCTAATTACACAGCTGAGGGAGCTGAGCTCAGGCAAGGCAGGGGACAGGAACAGAGCAGCTTGATCTAGGTCACAGAACTGCCACGGCTTTTATAGCTCCCATCTGCATAGTATCTAAGAGCCTTACACTGTTTAATGTGTTTATTCTCAAAATGAACCTGTGAGGCAGGAAAGCACCAATTTTGTCATTTTACTCACAGTACACTAAAACTGGAGACTGTAGGGAAGATCCTTAGTTGGCATAAATTGTCAAAGCTCTGTAAAAACCAAGAGTGTCCACTGACTGTCCAGTAAGGCGAGTAGATTATTTAAACCACCTGAGGTTTTTCCCCCTGTATGATTTGTTCAAGATCACACAGGCTCATGACAAAATTAGGAAATGAACCCAGTATTCTGAGGAGCACCAAAAACTGGCCCATCATTTTGTTTTTCATGTCTGATACAGGCAAATGTGACTGAAGAAGAAACTTGAGCCCCAAGACTCTAAAATGCATGAGGGAGCAGGTGCACAGATTTAATTTACTTGGGCCATGGCACCTTCTTCTGGTCCTTTCTAATTCTTCAGTTGTTGGGTCTGTTGGTTTGTTGGTGTGTTTGGGGATTTTTTTGGTGTGAGTTGTTTGGGGGGGCTTGGGAGACTGTTATTCTACCAGCAGCAGAAAGTACCAGAACTCAGTGGAAGATGCTTGTTTCTCATGGAAATGAAGTTGGGAGATAGGTATAGAGAATTGAGACTTCTTTTCCAAAATTAATAGTTCTTTTAAAAGTACTTGCACTGGTTTTATAGCAGTTTGAATTTCACAGTTGTGAAACATATAAAATACTTTGTTATATTTTTTATACTTCAGCAGCAAGAGAATAAAACTAAACTATTCCCTTTCTGTGAGTTGCTGTGCATATCAACTGCTATTCTATGATCCATCTTATCTGTTGATGGTAGCATCAACATCTGGCAGCCTTGAACAACATCCATTATTTTGAATTTTTCAGATAGAAAACTTGAAACAATGAGCAGGGATGACAGATGTCAGTCACTGCCTCTGACAGGTCAAATGCAAATTTCTGCCTGAGTGGTTCAGGTTTTGCAGCATTTAAAGCAAAACAAGAATTATTACTACAGTATAAAATGAATTAAGGTGCACACACTAAATGCCAAAGACAGATATATATCCCAATAATATAAAATTACTGCCAGTCAAACAAAGTACCAACTAGGGGCAGCACAGGGAGTGTACGACTGTCTGTCAAGGCAGAAGAAGATTTGTGCTCTTCATTGGAAACACTTTTACTGCAGTCAAAAGAGAAATCTTGAACTTGACAAAGAAGATTTGCTCTGACTTTGATCCTATCAATCAAGAGTCCAGTAGGTCCTAACTCAAATAAGCTATATCTTAGTTTCACCTTTGGGCAAATATCAAGCCTTTTTCCTTCTACCATTCTGAGGAATGATTGATTTATGCCTTTTTTTTAGGGCGATAAGAAATGATCTTTGGACAGTTACTGATAGTTTCAGGATTATTGACAATTGCCTCCCCAGAAAAACATCAAGGTGACAAATGCATTTGAAAATGACTATTTTTAATGTTGGATGGTGTGGCAGAAAACTAATTAAAGATGTCATTTATGTTTTATTTGTGCTAGGAATACACTGCCAGCACCTCACTAATATAACACAATAGGCTAGATAAATTCTGCTCTCACACTGCACAAAACCCACAGTAAGTTCACCTGAAACGAAAACTACAGTGGGAGAAAGCCAAAGTTGTGCAATCCATTGGTAAGCTGTCTCTCTGCCCACAAGGACTGTCCTTTCTGGCAAACAGGTTTGAGTCTAAACCTCTATCTCCTATTCTTTCATACTCAAGCCAGGATTTAGAAAGCAGGAAACAGACATGGGATAAAAATACATCAGAAATAGGCAAGGCCAGCTAGGAGGAACAAAAGGTGAGAAAAACGTAAAAAATTTTTCTACAACATTCATTCCAACTTCTCTGTCATCAACTTTATTTCAGTCCCTCTTTACTCTTGTATCATACCTTAATTCTGTTGGTTATTGTGGCGGTGTGCCCTGTGGTCCCGGAATCGCCTCAGGCGATTGCTTGGTATGATGAGGACCCCAGGGATGCCACCCTTGAGCTTACCACTCTCTCTTCTTAAGTTAGACGGCATCCACTTGTACCCACCCCTGTCTTCCCCTAAAATTGTCAATCACTTAGTTGCTCCCACCCCTGTTCCACCCCTGAGCGGTCGGTTGCCGTCCCTAGCACACGCCCCCTTGCCAGTCAAGGATCCCTCTGGAAAGTTCCCCCCAGTTTGCCCCTTGATTGGTCCCTGTTAATCCCTTTCCCCATTGGATAATACCACCCAATCCTGTTGAACCTACCCCTGTTCTTTGTACCCCAATTGGTTGATTCCCGATTCCCCCAAAGGTTATAAATGTAGGCGGGTTGCCCCCGCCCGCGGTTCTTTGGCTCCGGACACCTTCAGAGAATAAAGTTCTGGAATTCCGCCCGAAGACCCCTCCTCATTCTTTGCCTTCCGCGGTCCTACTATCGCCTTCCCTACCTTACACCTGGTGCCTGCGCTGCACTCACTGGAGCAGCCTTGAAGCGAGGACACTCTCCACCGTGTCGCAGCTGTCGCTGAGCCTCCCACGCCCCAGACGGGGCTTGCCTGCATCGCGACACCCCGGGGCTGCGATAGGTTATCACATTTATCTGAATGGGATCATTTGTAAAGTGTCAGACTCTACACCTCAGTTGTATATCCCTAAAGTTGTAAAAGCAGCAGAAATCTGTAGACAGGTTTGGAATGTATAATACATCTATATATAAAGTATATATAATATATGTCCTAGTTCTTGATAAATAAACCCCAGAAAATTACTGCTCTGGGGTTCTCTTGCTTAAGCAACATGAAAGTCAGTATTATTTTAACAAGAATAAAGAGAATGCACAAATCAATTTCTTAGACTCAGGATTAAGGACAAAAGCAAGTAGGAATCCTTTCTAAGGCCAGTTCAGAAGCCTCCTCCAGGACTTAGAAAAACAATCACATGTATTAATGACAGTTTAAGGCGCTTTTTCTTCCCTTTAATTTCTTGCAGAGTTTAATAACAAGGCAATTCCTTGTAACATGAGCAACCAATGGACTTGGAATAACAGATAAACTTTCTGTCACAAACTTTTTTCATGTCTCTTCTGCTGCTTAAACCCACAGAACTTCTCTTGTTTACATCTATTCAGCACCTTTGTTGCAGCCACAGTGTTGTTAGATCCACTTCTCCTTCCCTTTGCATCACAATCTCTATTCAGCACCAGTAGGAATCCTGAATCCTGAAAACAGCACGAATCCTATGGATCCTGATTCTCACTCCCTAATGTGAAGTACCTCATCACCACCATCAGACAGATTTTTGCACACTATTTACCAGCAGCAGAAGAGGAGATGCTAATAAGTTACACAGTAGCCTTGAGTTGAAACACAACTAAGCCCATATGGTTTTGCTACCCCAGCCAGCTTTCCAGGATTATTTTGATAAGTATACTTTGGTCCTTGTGGCCAGACAAGCTGGGATTTAATTTGTTGCCTTTTTTTCCCCCTTTTTCCTTTTTTTATGTCTCCACCATCTGTTTTGTGAATCCTTGAACTGATAATATAAAGGTCATTGTTTCAGCATACAGGGAATGGGATTTCATTAACAAGGCAGAAGCTGGCAAGAATTAAATGAATACACACATTTTAATAAATGTATACATGCATGCATAAGTGTTTTGGACCACATAACTTTAAAGTATTTGATAAATGGCTGGGAGGATTCTCAGAGGAAAGTTTTGAATGATTGGCCCTAAAGAAGAGCTTCTACTCAGATCTTGAGGTCCTGTTATGGATTCTTCCCATTTAAAACAGTCACAATTAAGCACATTTCTGATTTTTGTGTGTGTGTGTGTGTGTACATCTGCATAGGAAAGACTGTTGCAACACCTGTGGATACAGAAAAGCCTGTTAGAAGGATTTTCCAGCTTCTTGCGGTGTTCTGTGTGAATCTTTTCTTTCTCCCACAAACTATGAAAACAATAAGATGTTTTTCTATAACTATCTGGATGCCTGGTGTTTGTCTGAGTCTTGTTTATGGTACACTGGTGGAATGGATGTTTTAACACCTCACCCAATCACCCTGAGGGGTGGATGGAGTGCTGACCAATATCCTTATGGAATTAAGACATATAAGTGAACAATTAATTAATTAAATGACACATTTTCCTGCTGACTGCGTTTGGATTCATTTTCTTGGTCTCTGCAATACTGCGACAAACACCATATCAGCAATACAGAGCAAATGTCCACTTGAGATCCTACAGGAGAGGAACAGGATCTTAAAATTAAAACCGGAAATAAAACAGGCCTCACTCAGGCTCGGAGAGACTCGTAGTCACCAGCACTGGGTGCTGGGATGCCCAAGAATTCTGTCCAGCTGTCAGGGCAGGGGTAATCACACAGTCCAGCTGGTGTCCCAGTGTTCCTGTGCACAGATGTAAGGCCTAGGTTCTGTTGAGAGGACAGGCAGGACAAGGGATGGCAGCTGTCAAATCCTTGCCACATCTCTGCAGCCCTTTGTAGGCTGCAACAATGTTCAGGTTTGGGATTTGCGTTTCTGAGAGCTTCTGGAGCAGACAGTGAGGAGAGTCTCCATCCTGTCCCACCTCTGGAGTCCTCAGGAGTCATCACAGTACTTTGCCTCCAAGCCAGGTGCCTTATGAGACTGTGGGGGGATGCGCTGGAGTTCTGAAGGTGTGAGTTTATGCTGACCCTGGTGGGTTAACAGGAGCCATTCTGAGAGCCTCTTTCCTGCTGTTTCTCCCTCTGGTGCTTCCACAGGCAGACATTGCCACCAGTTCCCCATTCATACTGTCCCCAGCTTTCTGTTCCAGTGCCCTGCGTCTGTCCTTCTGAGCGTGGCATGTACTGCTGCTGCGGGGAGCTGTCTAATGCTTAGAGTCAAGGATTACTTGAGGCAATGCTTTGCAAGATATGAACTTTGGTGAAGGGTTACTCATCCAGATCCTTGGGGTGTAAAAAGAGATAGCAAGGCAATCCTGCAGTGCTTACAGGATATAACGAAGCAGAGATCTGCACAGCTGGGATTTCACTAGACAGCCAGATGGAAGTGAACTTCTTCTCTGTGACCCCAGGAAGAATCTCACAAGATATTACTTCTGGCAGTATTAAACAGTGGCTACTAACATCTGGTTTCTTTTTGCTTCATTCATTTTGAATTTCAGCAGCACCACTGTCCTTTTTGGAAGACAGACAAGGGAATCAAGGCGCTGACATTCTAAGGTGGACACAGCAGAGGAGGACCTCTGCTTGGGTGTCAGGACAGAAGACCCTAAACTGCTGGTGTTATTTAACCAGTTCTAAGATCAGGCAAGAGAAATATGGACATTTGTGACTGTGATACCGTAAGTATGTGTATAAAATATACTTACAAGGCTGTGTTCCCTGGTTGATGAGTCCCTCGGGTTTAGAATGGCAAGGGTGGCACAGACATTCTTGATAATTCCCTTGAGTTCCTTGTGCTAGGATAGTGTCTTCCTTCCTCCACTCAAAAAATAGTCTGAGAGCAAGTCAAATGACGGAAAAGTTACGTGGTATATCACATTCAGTAATTGATTTTAACAATTGTTTTTGATATGTGATTATTTTAGAACTGAAAAAGCAATTTTTTTCCTATTGTATTGTGGTCATTACTTCTGGGCCTTTATCATCGCCTTAACTGGGTAATTGAAAAGTTAACTTTTAAACAGCATTTGTGATGTGAAAGTCAAAGCTCTAGGTAGATATCTCAATAAGGATTGATGGGGTTTTGTTTTACCAGCTTTACAGAATGCATACACCGTGCTACATGAAAATAAGGTCACATTTCATGATCCCCTATTCTGACACCTGAAAATAGCTAAGAATCAGTCAGAAGCTCAAGTGTTTCCAGTCACTGGCTTTCCTACCACAGATAAAAGGCCAGGATGGGTTTTAAAAAGACTTTCTTTCCATAATATATGGCATATTCCATCTAAATTAGGCATGGGATTTACAGGAGAAACATAAGGTAAAAGATCCCAAAGATCTCAATTAATAACATAAAATCCTAGGCACACTTAATGAATATTCAAACATTTTCTATGCAACACAGCATTTTTCTTGAGCAGGGATTTCCCTCCTCAGCCTCACTCTCTGTTTGCAGGTCAGACAAGTTAATGTATCCCCACATTAGCTCTGTGCAGCTCCCACTGAGGGAAGGGCCCCCATGGCACCATGGCTGTCCGTCACACTGAAGTGATTAGACAAAATCTTGCTTCCCTTGGCAGTGATGGCCAGGCTCTGCCTGCCAGCCTGCTCCAGCTCCCCACTGACTGTTCCAGCTGAAGCTGGGAATCCAGGATGCGCTGTCATCCCTGACAGCATCTGTCAGGCGCCGCCCGCCAGCTCAGAGCAGTTCTGACCCCAACACTGAGCCAGCCTCTCCAGCTTCCCCTGCCTCAGCTGATTGCGTATGGGGACAACAGGAGGATCAAAGGATTGGCCTCTCAAAATGGATTTTTTTTCCTCTCTGCCTTTGCTATTCAGTATTCCTGAAATAATTTTCAGAAGCACTAACGTCAATCTGTTCCAACACAATAAAGTGCTCACAGTCCCAAATTCAGTTATGAAGACATGTAGTCATTAAATAAAGTGCTCCAGACAGTAACCCCAGTTCCAGCTGGGGAGGTCTGAGGTTATGAATTCTGATCTGTCAGCGATAAACAGGCAGTCAGATATTCGCACATAAGAACAATTCTCACTGGTATCAGTGTGAAGCATATTGTGGGCAAAGGGCAATGTTTAACTTTTTTTTGGTAACTCTTCACAGTCAGTATCACGCCTCTGAACTCTTGGACACTTCATCAAACAGAAACTTCAGCTTAAGCAGAGTCCTTAGGAGACACTGAAGTTTTAGAATGGGAAAGAGCAAAGCAATCTGACATAATCTTTGAGATACTTTGAAACTGTAAGTACCAAAAATTTATTTTTTTCTCCTTTTATCATTGCCCATCACAACTACTGCTGTTGCCACGAGAAAGCCTTTTTCTTTTTTTCTTTTTTCTTGGTAGCAGAACACTCTTTATGAGTCAGCAGCAGTTTATTGCTTTTATGCCTCAAGAATTTTTGGGACAGGCCCTGAAATTAGGTTGGGTCTTCACTCATGTCAGTCAGGGGGAATTCACTAATTTCACTGTCTGCAGACTGGTGAAGAGCACATCTTCATTCCCCACTATATTTTTTTGCCCCCCCAACATTTTGGTAAAGCATATTCAAAAAGTTTCACTAAACTTCCAAAGAGTGGCAGGCAGTCCCATTAACATCACTGATTTTATTTGCCCTTCTGCATCTTTATCCATGTCTTTGAGAACTGACAGAGAACTTAATTCTGTAAAAAAGTGTTTGCTCTCTTATCGTAAATGTGATAATCTCTTCTACATCCAGGTAGAATTTTAAAGCTGAGATAAACAGATCTAACACCCCACAGGACACATGATCTTGAAGTACAAAACAGTAACAAATATTAATATGAGTAGAGGAGAAACCAAAAAGCTTCAGTAGAGACATGCCCTGCTGTTGTCGACTACACCTGGAAGGTGTGAGTCACAACTCAATAGACAGCAAAAGAGGTTTTCCCCCGAGGTTCAGTGTGCTAGTGAGGGACATGTATGACCCCCAGAAATACATACACTTTAAATACACAGGGACAATACAAACCAACGTAGGATCTTTCTCATTCATAGTCCAATAAAACCATCTGAAACCATCAATAGTACAAAGGCAGAGCAAAGACCACAGCTGTACACAAGATACTCTTTGCCTTTCTACCATGATTTAAACACAAAAATAATACTGAAATATATATTTAAAAAAACTCCAAACCAAATTGTGGGCTGTCTGTATTCCTTCTAGTTACTTTAACATAAAAAACTGTGAAAAAATAACATAGTTTGGGTTTGAGCAGGGCAAAAGGGAAGAGTGGGTAATCAGAACACTTACTGGAGAAGGCTACTGAATGATTAATGATTAAACTTCAAACAGCAAATAGATAAGGGACAACATGCAGCAGTACTGGATTTTCAAAATGCAGATGCACAGTGGGCATGGTCTGCCCACAGATACGCAGCCCAGATCATGGCTGCTTAAACACCATGGAAGTCCAGACCAGAGACAGATTAAAAGGAAATGTTTTCAAGACTTGGTGCAGTTGTGAGTACTCATGGATCAGTCAGCCTGAATATGAAGTTGGGTAAAGTAAAGGTACAACTAACCTGGGCTTCAAATACAACCAATGATTAGATAAAGGACTGGAAAATTTCTCCCTGGAGCTCACAAGGATTTGGGCTCTGGTGTCATGTTGTAACCAAGAAGGTTACAATAATGTATTTAAACAGAGAAATATTCCGTACAAGCTGAAATAATACTTAATTTGGCAGATTGACTGCACACTGGAATTTTGGATTTGCACCAGACATCTAAAGATTTTTTGGGTGGCTGCAAAAGTCAGATGAATCTTACATTTAGCCCAGTATTTGGCATTTAACAATAGCAACTCAGAGAGCTCAGGAGTATTTTAGCCTTGATGGAGCAATACCTTCCCTGCCCCTAAGCTTCCAGCAGTTCCCAGACTGACAGTTGCCTCAATGGTATCACAACTCTCCATCACTTATTTAATCTTTTTGAACCTATCAAAACTTGCGGCATCTTAAAAAAAATCAGTGGGTGTGAGTTTCTCAACTTAATTATGCATATAACAAAAAAGTTGCCTTCATTCAATATCAGCTGTCTTCCTGAACATTTCATTTCATGTGCCTTATTTTATGTCCTTTGGACCGTGAATAATCATTCCCTCAAGACTTGCCCTGTGCCATTCACGATGGTACAGACCTCCATAATAACCATTTGCACTCATTTAATTTCTAAGCTATAGAGTCTTCATTATTTCACTTCCTCTGCATACAGAAGGTATTCTGTACCACTAATTATAATTCTCTATGTTCTTCTAGGTTATTATATCCTTTTCTAGAGTGAGGTGAGCAGACTTGTAGAATAAATTGAAATGTCAGATCCCCAAAACCACATGGAGCTGTATAGGGATGCTTCATCGCTTCTTTTTCAGTATTTCCTGACACCTTCACTTTCCTGCCCATCGACTAAGACCAAGCTAACATTTACAGGAAACTACAGCTAAGCTTATAATTCTCTTTCAATAATAGCATATTTAGAACGACCATGATATATACGAAGGTTTTTTGTTTATTTGCTTGTTTGCTTTCCCCTGTGTCCATGGCTTTTTATTGATCAATATTGAATTTCAGCTGCTCCTTGCTTGGCACTGTGAGATGGTAGAACAATGGTCTATGCCATCCACGGTTTTGATACTCTCCATCATCAGAAAGCTTTCCATTCAGCTCTTTTCCATCACACATAAATATGTTAAATACCAATCATTCTAGCATCTAATTTCATTGCAAAAATAGATCATTTCTTCCGACTGTTTTTTAACTTTAAAGTAGCTATCAGTTTCTGAGAATGCAGCTTCTTTTGTCCTGTGACAGGTTAGTTTCTTTTACAGCCATTGGCAAGATCCTTGTCAGACCCTTCAGGGATGGAAAATGCAGCTGGTGCAGAGCAGAGCAGTGGAATTAATGAAGAGATAAAAATGCCTATAACACTATAGTGGGGGTCAAAATACCCAAGGATCATGCTAAAAGATGAGCTTATTACAATTAAGCATACCTTCTTATTGAAAAAAAGTCTTGTAAAAGTGATTACTTAATCTGAAAGAAGCTGTGCTGAAAATTGAAACGTGATTTAGACTAGAAATAGAGTGCAATACTTTTAGATATCGAAGGAAATCAATCATTCAGACAAATAACCAGCAGCAGTGGTGGATTCTATAAAAGTATCTTTCCATTAAAATTATTTCTTGCAAGTTCTATGTTTTCTATTATGAAGAAAATTAGATTAGTCTGTTCTAATGGTCTTTTATGAGTTGAAGCTAGAGTCTACTTAATGATGTGCTGCTTTATTAATTCCTTTTTTGGTCCAGTTCCTGGGAAATGTACTAACAATCCACTTTTGTACCAGTGCAGCCTGGAAATCTTACACAGATATTAGTTTATTAAAAACAGCAGTTAATAGTTTTCTCTCTCTAATCTCAGCCGAAGAAATGTGCTCTATTAATAAGCATTCCCGCTGTGGTATTTACAAACTCTGTGCCACTCTGTTACACTGTTCTTAAGTGAACATTTAGGCTTAAAATATTTAACTGTTACCAAATCTCCTCCTGGATCCTTTGTCCAGATAACCTGTACAGCTGACATCCACAGGCAAAGTTAGTAGCTGGCCACTTCCTGATTTTAAATTTCATAGAGATCCTCTGATGGATATGGAACACAACAGCTGCTTAAAGGAGCAGTAGATGTCTGCTCTCATCTCCTTGAGTGATGCTGATATAATGCCTTTATTCTCAAATTGCTGTGAGGATCTCCCAGGTGGCCAAGGCAGCCAGCACAGACAATGAGAGGGCTTACTGCTTTCAGCCTTACAATTATACAATTATCTCTGTCTGATATATTGTTCCAGAGTCATCTGAGCTGACAGCCATAAGTCTGTTCAATGCTCTATCAATTTAAGTAATATTTCTTCCTGTAATCAAATGTCATATTTCTGATCTAGCCAGCTTGGGCTTACATTGAGGCCACTGGCTCCAGCTTTTCCATGAGCCATGTGATCTCAGTGTGTACACAGGGAGATTGTCCTTGCTCTGAGATCCATAAACAAAGAGCAAATGTTTTTATTTGGAGGGCATTGGCTACATTTTTTTCCCTGCATTCCTGAAATATGTGCCCAAGCACATCTCACGCGATGCCTGTAGTCCGTAGTTTGCTGCCTACACTGCTGACAGTTTAGAGATCAAATAATGACATGTGAGAGGTGTGCTGATCACTGCAGACCTGGTTATCTTACGTTTCCAGAGATGTGCAGCAGACTCACAGGCATCCACCACCACTCAACAGCTCATTAATCAGCAGCCTGCTGCTCTCGTGTCTGTGCTACTCCACACTGTCAGGAGCTGTGTTTACATGAGAGCTCTCGGTGAAGCTGTTTCTAGGAACAATACAAATACCTGTCTGGCTCCTTTCCTGACTGTAGAATGTGCTCATTGACAAGAGCGCACACAGAGCTCTCTGGATAAATGGATGTCATTTCCCTCAAAACCAAAAAAAATGTACATGGAAAAGACCGTAAACAGATCCCTCTCACCAGTTCACCTGGAGTTCAGCATGAGCACTCCAAAAGAAGGGAACAAAACACAGAGGGGTATTTGCAATGTTTCCTAAGATATAGCCTTTCTTTTCTCTTTTTCCCAAACAAGAAAAAAAAGAATTCATACTTACATTCAGAAAAAAAAGTCAGCAGTCCAAGATCAAGGGTAAACTCAGTTAAACAGAGGGACCAGAAAATTTGCTTCTAAATTGGGCAATAATGAATGTGTACCTCTCATGACCTAGCTTTGAAAAATAGCTAAGTTACCTGCTGGCTATTTGGGACTTGGCACTGCCTGGGACTTGCTTCTGCAGGCTGCAACTTGGGAAGAACAAAATGAGGAGTGGGAAGCTTTGCCAGGAATATACCGGGGTAATAAAAATGGGACTACAATGCAAACACTCATGCAAAAAGAGGGAAGGGTGGGGAAGTGTGGTTTGCTTGACAAAGACTTAGTTATGATCCAGGGATTCAGCCTATTATGTTCATTGAAAATCTTGATCTCCATGAGGACTTTTTGTTAGTGAAGTATAGGCACAATGCTGAACTGAATTATGAACTGAAGAGACAACAGTAGTTAGGTCTAACTGAATGCAAGGAACAAGATCAGACAGACCATCCATGAGCACAGAACAGGCATCTCTTATTACAATTTCTCTGTTAAATTTCTTTCGAACATCTTCTATTTTGGCGTTTCCTGCTATGATTTGCCATTCTTTAAATAGTTACTTAAGAAAAACCCCCAAACACCTGTCTCCATAGAAAGCATCCAGAAGAGTCTTTGCCCGTACCTTCAAGAATGCTCATACTGTGGAGTTACAAATCAGGGTACTGCTAACTCCAGAACTCTGGAAAACCCCCACATTATGGTGAGAATGAAAAATCACAGAATGAAGAGTTTGTCAGCCACCATGCAGGACCTTCCTGAGAATGTGGGTCTGTTCCCAAACAACAGCACAGAGGCCAGCAAGATTACTTTCAGGAAAACAGCTATCCCAGATGGAATACCTGACCTGCTGTTAACTCTTTTGCTCTCAACATTCTACTAAATTCTCAAGGAAAAAGCTTTCCATTATACCCAGTGCATTTGTGTGCATTAGACACTGTGCCATTGACTGATTTGCAGAAATTAGTCTCACTGTGGAAAGCTTCTGATGTATCATCTATTCCAAGAGAAAGAAGATGTAGGATGTGGTGGGATGATGGAACAGTTGCAAAGATGTAGGAATTTCACTGTGAAAGCTATTGTTGACCAAGCAATGTGAGCCATATTCAACCTGTTGGGCTTTTTTAAACAGGATGATTCCATTTTGCACACTTGATTTCACATTTCAGTTAAAAAAAAAAAAAAGATGTCTTGTATTTTAGAGGTGGAAGAAAAGCAATTATTATCTTGCCTCTCTAAATCCCCCAGTGGATATATGAAAATACTTCAGCAGGTGACAGTTCATTTGTTAAATGTGGCAAAGACAGGATGGTATCCAAAGGAAATAAATTATTTCACTCTGATAATTTTTTTTAATGTGTTATTTGTAGGACATCTGTGCTCAGAAATCTTAAGTCAAAAGTCTGCCTTTTCAGATGCCGCAAAGTAGTACAAATAACAACCAAAAAAAAACCCCACGGAGAAACTTTTGGATTCTTGTATGTTACATAAGTTTTCAGACTAGTAATGGAAAACACTGGATTAACTCTGTGTTGGTTTGAAAACAAACCAGTGGGAGATCACAAGTCAGGATCTAAATTAATGGGAAAATAAAATTAGAAACAAATGAAATAATATAAGGAGAAGCACTGCCAAAGTCAGATACAACCTGACACCCTGTTAGAGTGGTGGTAGCAGTCCAGATGAAGTAGCTCAACTGGAGTGATGATCCTACGGAAGGTCTCCAGATGAAGGTCCAGTGGTAGCTTTGTCCGCTGGTAATTCAGTAGACAGGGCTAAGTTAGGCAGTTCTGAGGGCAAGTTATATCCAGGTGGGAATGCTTGGCTCCTCCCTCCTGGGTGGAGCATCTCACAGTAGGATGAGATAAGTCCATGAGTCATGTGGGGGTTTCTTGATGGCCCATTGTCTGTTATCAGGGGTGGGTCATTAGCAGGCGATAACAGCTAATGGCCCACAGCTGGTGGTAATAGAATACTTGAATGCATCTATATTTTAACCTAGGACAACTCTCAGAGTAAATGGACAGAACCATTAGCTCTTATTCAAATTCAGCCAATGGATTATGTTTTTCTTTTACAATTACTATCTGATTGTTTTTCTAAGACATTTTAATCTCTTTATTTCACCTCTTAGTTTAGATTATTGGCAACTTTATCATTCCGTGCCTGCTGATGAAATAAGAATTAAAACTATCTTTGGATGCTTGATGTTAAATTAACAACATTTCCAGTGTACTCCTGCAGGAAACACCAACAAAGTATCACAGTCTGATTACCCAGCTAATTGCTTCCTTCTCATTTGTCCTTTTGACTAGTGACCAAAGCACTTTTTGGACTGTTTATCTTGTATTTCCTACAAATGAATGGGTAGTCTCAGTATTTTCTTTCCTCTTTGGTCAATAACAATGAGACACACAAAGCCCACCACATAATCCTGTGCATTTGCCTATATCCACAAAGTCTGCTCCAGAGAGCCATTTCAAGCTTGTGCCTTTCAACTCTGTTCTCCTTGCAGGAAAATTTCTCCTCAATTCTATATTCTTATAATCTTTCCACAGTTGTGTATGGACATGCAGAACACACAAAAAAAGAGCATATGCTTTTTAAAAAATTGCATATATGGCACCTCTGAGATTTTTAGTTATAACTAGATGCTCTTTTCAGTCTGAAGTCCAGCCACCACAAACCCCAATCATGGGGGAAGTGAGGGAAGGAGTTTAAGCAGCTCATCACACCGGTTATTATTATCTGGAGAGTGCAAATTCCATGTTAAGAAAAGGAGTCACAAGGAAGGAATAAGCAGTGATGCAGCTGAGCGCAGGAGAAATTCACCTACTTCCTAGCACAGGAGGGAATATCACCTTTATCCTGTCTTGTCTGCTATGCCAGATTGGCTAATCTAGTTTTCCACTGCCCTGCTTTTAGGAGATGGAAGAGGCCACATGAATTCAACATAGATTGCTGAAACAGAACATCTATTTTTTGACAAGTTACTCAAAAGATTATAATTCCAAGAGGAAATTTCAAACTAAGAATGGAGTCTGTCCTGAACATTATTGTCCAAAATGTGAACTAATGGCTGCATTTGGAACACACATCTACAAAGGACATCAGTTTGTCTGGCACTGATGAGAGGGAAACGAGAACCTTGACTTCCCTTGGTAGCATCCCAAACTGTGAATGTACTGCCAGTGAATGTCCTGGTAGGTCCCTATCTCTGTTATCAAGCTCTGCAACACCTTTGAGGTGATTATCACTGACAAATATTGGTCAGGTAATATCTGGCAAGGCAGTTGCCTGATTTTAACATGGTACACGAAATTCAGCATAGACACGTACCACGTATTTTCTCGAGACAGTGCTAAGCAAACAAAAGACTACTAAATAGGAATATTTTTGTTTTGATGCTTTTAAATTCATTGTTGGGTAATGTGATGCAGCCGTGTCATGGCACATATGCTTCAAACAAAATACCTCAAATCTCTCAAAAAGGCAGAGGATTGCAGAGCATCCCAAATTATCATCCCATGACTCTCAATGCAACGTGTTATAACAGAATATGCAGTTTAGGCAGCAGAATGCTATTTTCAGCAGGCTTGATCAAAAGTCATGAAGCTTCATTTCAACACGAAACATCATCTGTCAGTTCAAAAAAGAGAATGAATGATAATCTTTGTTTAAAAACTGCCAAGGAGTGATTCAACATTCATCAACTCCCTCCACTCTCATTAGCAAAATCTAAATATCCAATTTAGCAACCTTTCACTTTTCGTTTTCAGATGATGGTGTGTTACCAAACTCATTTTATAGAGAATAATTGGTAATAATACTCCCTTTCTTTCTGTGAAATGCTGAGATGTTTCATGAAATAATTTCCATTTCATCTGGAAAATTTTCCCTTCTGCAGTACCTGTGAATCAACCCAATTGTCTGCCTGTTTGAGAAATCATTACTCTCTAGTGCAAACCATCTCTTAGATGCTTTCATTACTGCTGAAAGCCTTACCTCCTGATGGATGGAGTGTAATTGAGCACAGATGCTATTTGCTGTGAATAGGCAATCCAAACTTCCAAACAATTGCACAGCATTGAGTTCCTCCGAGTGAACAAATAAGCTTCTTATTGTTTTTAATTTTTATCCACTAGGCTTGAAAATCGCAGCCACATGAAAACGTTACCTGAATTAGAAAAGCAGAGAAAGCACTGAATGTCCTGGAACTGCAAAGATGTGATGGTCTTGATCTTACCTGCTTTGAAAAAGTAAGAACTCCTGCAGAATTCATTGGGGTTTGGAATGGACCTTCTGTGAGGTACAGAAACAAGACCCACTTTGTGTACACTTGGCATGAGTCCTCTAAACAGAAACTAATTAAAATTTTGACATTTTAGAGTGGTAGTTGGTATTTAAACAGAAATATTTCCAGAGATCATTGCACTTGATATTGAACAATGCAATTACTGACATCAGAAATATGTCATTTCCATTGAGTGGATTAGTGTGCTCGGAGCAATGCACGAGGCATATCAGCAGTACTAAAGAGCAAAGGAAAAACCAAACCACATATGAAAATTCTGTAAATATCAAATACATTCAAAAGGATGACCTTTTATGGACATCCAATAACTTAGATACTTAGATTCTAAGTTTATCTGAAAAAACAAGAAATCAAATTTGGAAGGAGGTAAGCCTGAGGGCAGGATTCTTCTTGGCATTTCAGAATTCAGTTTTTTCTTCTCCTAGAGAACAGAGAGTGCTCTCTGTTTAATTTGCATCCTGCCAGAAATTTCCTGCATTTTTCAGTTGAGGTAAGAGCCTCAAAGCACTTACTGTTTAGGTTTCCAACTCTGCTGTTTTGAGCATTCTTATAAGGAATTACTCATGGAAAATATGTGTTTCATAGAAGTCAGTGGATTTGTGCAGGTATTATACAATGGTTTCACAGGTGTAGCATTCCTTGCAAAGCCATTGGTGGGATAAAGATGTGCTAAACTGACAAATTGCCTCAGAGATGTTCATTTTCTGACACCCGCATACCTTGGGTTTTGCTACAAATCTTTAAAATAAATCATGTTACAGCCCTTAATTCATTAATTAATTCCTTTCTTCTAGACACTGCAGTGAGAAATCAAATAGTAAACCAGGACCTGCTAATTGGCTAATACGTGTTAAAATATTGTTACTAATCTACTTTTTTTTCATCTTAACTTGAATGTGTCAGAAGAATTTCAAATGGACTATGAAAACTCATCCTGGGGTTACAAATTTCATTGAACTGACCATTTGAATCTGCAATTAAAAAGCCTCTGCACAAACCCAAAGGATATTCAGTGGTTTTTTTTTTTCAAGTTTCAGGTTTCCTCCTCTGTGACCTGGAAATAAAAGTCGCAACGCTGAGCTTCTCTTGCTGTCACTTGCCCCCAGAATCAGAGTCAAGCCACACTGGTACCTTGTATGTGCCTCCTATGGGAAAAATCACACAGGAAAAAAAAGAAAAAGGAAATTATGTAGCACGTGTAAACAATGCCTGTCTATTCAGAACAAGAGTTTTTAGCTGTTTTTTGCTTTTACTATTTCTCTTTTGAAAAGGGAAAGAAGAAAAATGTGACTGGCAAGGCTGTCTATAAATCACTGTACAGAAGTATGGCAGCATTTGGAATACATATGCTTTGCAGTTTTAATGTGTTCTGCATATTTTACATACAGGCAAATAACTTTTTTAAACATAATATTGGATGAAAAACTACCATTTTTATCCCATTTTTTTCCGTTTAAAAAAGCCACATGATGAGCAAAAGAAAATTAATACAGAACGAAACAACAGTACTTTATCAGGTAAGAAATATAACCGTGTTGTTAACTCTGCTTCTGCCTCTTTCCAAACTCGACACCGGCTCTAGATTCTTCTTGAGATAATTTTTGCAACCCTTCCCCTTATCCTTTTCCATGTGACAAACATTTGGCAGTATGTGACCGTCCTCTAGCTATCAGTCAGAAGTCTTGTTCCTCAGGAGACTGACAGCACATCACATCACTGGAAAGCAATCTGTCTGGTCAGTCAAGTATTTTCTCAGGGATCTTTTCAGCAAATTCTATCAGAACCATGCATGCAAAACTGTCTGTTAATGTAGGCAGTTATTCATGTTTGGGGGAAAAAAAACGACAAAACCTCCATTACTGAACGCTGCAGTATTGTGCAATAACCTTTTAACAAGGCACATTTATCATGCAACAGCTTAATATTTAGATATGGTGGTGAGCACATTTCTGAATGGAGATTTATTTCATTCCAAGTTCATCTCCAAACATCATACTCGGATTTCCACACTTTGATAAATCTGTTAGGTGTGACTTTATCCCAACTGAGTCTTGGATTTCCATACTTTGATAAACCTGTTAGGTCTGACTTTATCCCAACCAATAAGTGGGATTAAGTCACTTAAGCATGACTGATATGTCACAATTCAGGAGCACTGGTTCCTCCCTAATCCAGGTCCTGAGGTAATAGAGATGTTTAGAGGGTTCAGGCATGTCTGGAAGTACCTACTGTTCTTTAAAACACCCTGAAGTTAACCAGGGTGATTGTGGCCTCTTAGCAATCACATGCATCTCAGTACCAGCATTAAAGGTATGTTCCTTCTGTCATTTCCAAACGTTCCTATGTGAAGTGCCAATCTTTTATTGCCACAAAATGTACACACTGTCACATTTTTCAGAAGCATAGGGATGCTGTTCGGTGGGCCACAAGCTCTTGGGGTCAGATTTTAAAAGGCACAGATACATGTTTGAGTTTCAAGACTTCTTTACTTTCTGTAACACTTTATTTAGCAACAGAAGGTAAGAGCTCAGGCACCTCTTTGCATCTGTAAACAAAATTATAAGTGCTGCAGAGGCCTTAAAGCAGAATGATTAACAGCAACACTGTAAGCACTGAATGACTTAAGAGTTGCACCCACATAGCAAGAACAGCTCAAAGAAATGAAAATGCAGAAGCATAATAGAACGGGCCCTGGTTCCTAATGTGTGCTTCTGTCACAGGAGAGTTAACATCTAATCAGTTATTTAAATTAAAATGTCTCAGCATCAAATGTAACTAAATGCCTCAAGCAAGGGTATTTAGCCAGAAAATGCTAAAATACACATCAAAGAATATTTCTAGCTAAAGGGTATGAACTCAAGGCCCTAAAGGTGAAAAAAAGCTCTGAGCATTTTAGGTTTCAAAGCTGAAATACACAGAGGAGCTGATACATGCCAGATGCTAAAGGGGTGTAAGGTTGGTTCTTGCCTGTAGCAGAGGAACGATGGATACAGGTACAGAAGCTTCTGCTACTGTGTGATTAGGCTACATGTGGAAAGCAATAGGTGGATGAATTGAGAAGAATTTTTAAATTCAGTACTGACTCACTGATTAAGTGTTGTCTTCCTTCTGGTAAACCTGACACCCCAAAAGCAAAATTAAAAAAAATCTCTAGGAAAAATACAAAATCACTAGGAAATTTTGATCTCAGTTCCTTACAAAGCACACACATCAAGAACTCCTGGATGTGTATTCAGCTCTTCTAAAGAAGGGCTGAGGTCATAATGTGAATGTCAGGAGTCACACCTGAAATCAGAATTGTTTATTACCTCAGAGGAAACCGATTGAGATAATCAGTCCAGAAAAAGACAACTTGGTTTTACCTGTGCAAATTTACTGCATACCAGCAAGCTAGGTTAGAGAAGAACTGAAGAGAATGGAGTGCTGTAAGGAAAGTGCTGTATCACCACTAGACTGCCATTAACCTCTGGGATTTTTTTATACAGCCGTGGAAAACACGCCTATCCAGGCTGTTCCAGCGAGGACTGACAATGGTCTCAACCAGAAGTGATGCTGAGTATCTGCCATCATAAGAGGTGGTACTGGGAAAACTGAAGGCAGATAGGACTCAGCGTCAGGGAACAGTGGGCGCTCCTTTGGGACTAAAGCACAGAGTTAGGCTACAGGACCAAGGAACAGACGAAACTTGTTTCCATGGAAGACAAGCTCACGACATCTGAATGAATCTCAATCACGTGGAACACAGTTTGGCATATACAAATCTGGGAAAAGCATGAATCTTCTCTTGTTCATCCTGTGTAGCTGGGAGAGTTTTGTAGTATAATATGAAAAATAGCAAAAAATGGGTATATTTTCACCTCTCTATCTTCTTTTCTGTCTCAAAGGCAGCAGCATGTGCTGTGAGCTCCTGGGGTGAGGGCAGGAGCATCAGAGCAGAGCTGTGACACCAGCAGGGGCTGTGGGGCACCGCAGTCATCTTTAACTCTCCGGACAAGGTGAGTTATCTGCACTTCAGCCACATGGCTTTGTGTGTGTGAAAGCCACAGCTGATAAGTGTACAGAGCTGGAGAAAGCAGCATGTGCAGTGTTAGATATGGCAGCTTTTAATCCTGGGGACCCTTTGTTCTTGTGAATGCCTGAATTTTGCCATGAGATAGACTCTGCATGTCTGTATTAGTGGCAGCTGCATGTTCCAGGGGGTTAGAAGGACACAGAAAAACCTTGACAACCAGCTAATCTCCAACAGAGAGCTCAGACAAATATTTCTTAAATATGCTCTTCTGGAGGGCCAGTCACAGGCACTACCCAGACTCTAAAGCTCCCCTGAAATAAGAATGGAACAAAATATTATCAAACATCCCTGTTCCAGAACCTACATTTTTTAAGAGTGAGGTGAATAAATAGTTAAAAAGAGTCTGGACAAGTCAATTCCTTTTTTAGATGCTGTCTAACTCCATGAGCTCTGTCAGGAGCAGACCTTCACCAGTTTTGAGTGAAAAGCATGACGAGATGGTGAGAGAAGAGTAAAATAAGCTTTTCAAAATCAGTTTATCACTCCAAAGAAAGAGTTAAGCCAAAAGAACCTGACCTGTATCAGTTGTTTCATGAGCTATCTGCTCTCTCCAGCAGACCGTGTATCATTCTGCAGGAAACTGGGCCCTTGTTATTCAAAGAGTATTACACTAATGTTTGAACTCTAAGGAAACGTCAGGACTGGGTTTGCTTATGAAGTGACACGGAGTTCAAGAGTCCTTTACTTTTACTAATGATGTTCTGAAGGAAGTCAGGAGGATTTCAGCCTTCTGGCAACACCAGACACTGGGAGAATCTATAGACCTGAGAGACTTGGAGAGTAAAAGGTAATGTAAAAGAAAGTGACCCTTGCCATCTGAAATAAAAAAAAAAGCTTCATAAATATATTTTTGTTCATAAACTAGGAATAAGAAAGGGGTCAACAGGGAGTCAGCCAGTTGCCCGAAGAGATAAGGGATAGAGCTGCTTTCTTCCCTGTGCCTTGTTTCCTGTCTGTTCTGTGGAACTTTCCCTTCATCCTCTTTGTTGTATGATTAATATAAAGCTGCATGTTTCCTGCAGTAACTAAGTAGATTAGTTTCTTGTGAACAGAACCGCTGCTTTAAAAAGGCCCTGTATCACTCTTGAAAACAGGAGTTAGGCACCTAAGTAACTTCTTAATCTCTGTTGAAAATTTCACCCTTAGCATACCCCACGCTTCTCTTCCCCATCTGCAGACTGGAGATAAGAGCTTTTCAAGGTGGCTGCTGCTGTCATCTTGGGAATAAGAGAGGTAAAGGGAAAAAAACACCCACAGCAGCAGTGAGCACTCAAGCTGCTATAATGGCAGTGCTGCACTGATAGCATCCTCTTTCGTACACTGTGGAAAAATGCTGCTGCTCATCTTATCAACTCAAGTACACTGATTCTCACCAATGCGCTGTTTGACCTCCTGTGGCTTGTTTGAACCTTACGAAAACTTATATGTCAAATCATACAATTTAACTGGAGCATATTCCGACTCCTATCAGGCTTCCTGTACACCAATGAAAATGAGAATTTACTTAAATGGAAAAACAGGCAACCCTGTATTCTACAGGATTCCTTATAAGGCGGTCTAAGAAAGAGTTGAGGTCCAAGTTCAGTTCCCTGCTAAGCAGAGCTGATGTTGACTGCTGTGTTTACCTTTCAAACTGCCTCTATACATGCAAAGGAAAACAAAAGCAGCAGGCTAAAGTGTTAGGCTGAACTTGAAAGTAAGAGTTTCTGTCATGTGCTGAATGAAAAACTGAGTCAGCTCTAATTTGGGATAAACTATTGTAAAGGTCTAGTAACATTTAGAACTTATGAGCATTTTCTAATCAGTTGTGGTTATTTCAAACTATGCTGAAAGATTTCTTTTGTCTGCTGCTATCAAAAACCAGTGAAAACTAAACCTCAAAGGCTTGGAGGTCTCAATGTCTGAATTGTGAGGTGAGCCTTGTGGTCTTATGTTGATGCACAAGTAAAACATTTCATTGTGAAATCTGAAAACACACTTGGTTTTATAAATTTCAAAGTGTATTCCCTTATCTTTCATTGTTAAAACCAAAATAGTTTAAAGTGCCATTTTCTTTTAAACTAAATTTTTAATGGGCTTTGTGCAGCAAGAAAAGATAAGAGTGCCATGGTGTTTCATGTCTAACACTAGATCTACTGGATGAGAACCCCCACTGGAATGGAAGCATTTGGCACATGTTCCTTGCTCTCAATTTCACACCACCTCAGGTAAAAGTTCTGTCCCTAAGTTCTCTAGTTGTAAAAAAGACTTTCTACATCTTCACCGTGCCAATAAGGAAACCCCTGTTTATGAAGTCCTGAATATTTATTTGAAATATAAGTGACCAGCAGATGGATGACCACATCATCCATGGCATCCCCTCAGATTTTGCCCCTTCATCTTGCTTTGGAGAAGGCAGCTCCATTGCCTACACAGCACTATCCTTATGAGTTTTTACAACTCCCATGAGGGCACAAATTGCAGCAAACATCAGGCTGCTGGTACTTCTTAAGTGCTTGCACACTGCTTGGCCGCACCACTTGTGACAACACCAAGTGTTGTGATGATTACATGAAACTCAAGCCCTGCAGGGAAGCAGTGTTGCCCCATCCTAATCGATCAAATCCAGAGGCAGCAAGGCTCTCAGCAGCTGGAGGGCACCATCACTCCAGCCTGAAAGACAGCAGAAGCAAAGGGATAATTAACTGGGCTAATGTGCAGTTCTTAATGAGCAGAGCAAGCAGAAATGCAGGGAGCCACTGCAACTTGAAGCCGCAGGAGCAGAGCAGCAGCAGCACTGTTTGTTCCCTATTTCTAAACAAGGAAATGGAGACAGTAGTTAAGATCTGATCTTGTAAGCTAAAACTTCCATGCTGAGCAAACCACAAGTATCCAGAGTTAGACTTGAGGAGTTGTGGAATTTTAGAACTCAGGTGTATGAACACCAGTGGCACAAATCACATGGGAACAGCTCATCTGGGTGAGTATACACTACCTTCATTTATATATATATATCTATTACTACCTTCATTTCCCCACAGCTTAACATCTCCACTTCCTGAAGTTCAGCGAGGAATCAGAATTTATGCTACAGTGTTATTCCCTGGAGACAATCAGTCCAAGTCCTCACATGCTGGGTTTGGCTGAGACAAAGTTCGTTCTGTTCACAGGAGGCAGCATCGGGCTGTGGCTCGGCTTTGTACTGGAAATGATGAACAAAACCAGGCCTATCCCAGCCCAAACCAGTCCAGCGTAGATTGATTAAATGGCAGTCATGGATACAGGGATAATACCTACCTGTGACTGAGAGGAAGCACCGTTGTTCAGACTGTGGGAGAAGACAAGTGATTATTTAATCAATGCACAGCCCCATTCCATCTGTGAAGCCTCCCTGTATCCTTGTGGCAGCAAAGTTTGCACAGCTGGCAAATTTTTTAAAAAAGCCATTACAAGAGGCATTTTGAAAGTTTGGGAAACTCTGAACAGTATTAAAGACTAAATATTAATTATAACAAGTCTCACTCAAACAACTTATAGGATTCTGAGGTACTAATGAATTCTGTTAAGAGCAATAATCAGGTTATGAATTAAACTACTGGATTATATATTAGGCAAGCTTGAGTTTGTTGAAGCTTTCTGTGTAATGAGGTTATTTTTGCCTCTTGATACAATAAATCCAATTTTACATGTTTATTATGACATCTTATTAAACTGCTTTATAGGAAGAACATTAGAGACACTTTTAGGAACTCCTCAGTGTCCAAGCTAATTTATAAAAGAACATCAAGTGCTCCTTTATAACATCATTACTTTTAAACCATTTGCTAGCAAAAAATAAATGAAAAAAATCAAAAGGGGAAAAAAGAGAAGTGGTAGTTTATGCTTCATCTACAGTAAATTTATACACATTCATATTCATGTTCATGTTAAGCCTTAAAGCCTGAATTCTTTATTTTTATATATTATTATTTAAGTCTTCAATATTAGCAAGTCATAAAGCAGTCATAATCACAGATTTTCCTGTTGCTTGTGTGTCTGGCAGTGCTACCCAGAGAGGCTGTTAAGCTATTTTGGGACACTTTGATTTAAACAGAAATGAAAACTGTAAGTGAAAACAAGGACTGTGAACAGTGGGATCAGATGGTTTAGAAGAAGGAAGGAGAAAGGAAAAGAAACTTTCCATGTAAACAGCAGGTAGGGTCAATCCATGTGCTGCTGAAGGCAGCACTAAGCAAATGAAGGCCAAAAAGCATAAAGATGTAGAGTTTTAAGGCAGTAGTAAACACACAGAATGTGACATGTTAAACTTGCATTACTTGACGTAAAAACAAAGCAAAAATGAGGAAGAAACAGCAACCAACCAACAAAACCCCAGCCCCAAAGAACCAAACCCAAACATCCCCCCCCACCAAAAACCCAACACAAATTCTATCCTCCAATTAAAAACTGTAGAAACCTAATCTCAGTGTACAATCAACACAGAAATAATGTTCCGTCCTTAACGTGGTTTTCTCTATTTCCATTGATAGATTTAGTGTCCAGGTATCATATGAAATTTATAATTTCTTTTCCAACTCCAAGATAAAACAACTCTATTTGCCATGTGTCAAAAAACTAACAGAAATTTTGTCTTCACTGTCCAGTTATGATTCTTTATGATTTGTGTTACAGATGACACAAACTTCTATATCTGCAGGGGTATAAAAAATTCCTAGTTAAGGAAACACCATGAAATGGTCAATCTATTTGACTAACTCAGAATAAGTGGTATGGTTTTGCATTGTAGGGATTGATTAGTCACTAGAAGTGTTTGGGGTTTTTTTAGTGTTCATCCCTTAAGAAAAAAAAAACCAAACAACTTCATTTGCAATTTTCCAATTTTCCATAAAGAATCTTGCTGCTTGTATAATGCAATTGTCATATCTGGAGCACCAGCTTTCCATTTTTACTTTTCATTAACTGAAGCTTAATAGAAAGCAATGCATTATTCTTTTTTTTCAGTTTAAAATTTATGGATATGAAATGTCGGGTTTACTGCTCAGAAAATGAATATATTAAAATACAGATAGTGGCATGTGCATAAAACCACATAATGCTGCACAAGCCCTGATATTCTGTTGTCAAATGAGCTTCAGAGCCTACCTAAAAGCAAAAAGACTAAATGAAATATGACCAAAAGGTTAAGTTGTGAAAAATGATGCATATTCTACTATAAATACAATTGTATATGCAACTTTATGTTATTTGAGCATCCAAACCAGAAAAGACCCCTGAATATATTTTCTAGTGGCAGAACATCTGTATTGACACGCAGAACTCAAGCCTTGGGTTGAATTTTTTTGTTCCCACTGGCTGTAACAGCAGGCAAATTTTCTTGTATCCCCTCATAGAATGTGACCTTGTATATAAAATCGAATGCTACTCTAGACAAAGTCTTCAGTGGCAAGATTTAATACTAAAGCATTAATGATAATTGTAGCCATGCAAATACCAAAGCAATGGGTGCAGTAATAAAAAAATCCTCATTTTTCTATGTATTTATAAAACATATTTAAACAACTGTTAGGCCATCTCAGAAAAATAGCCTGTGGATCAAAATGCTCCCCCAGCTGCTGCTGCTGCTGCCAGTGACCTGTGGTGCAGCCAGGCACAGCAGCTGCCAGCTCCCTTTCCCTGGAGGAGAGGCAGCTCGACACTCAAGAGGTGTGGGAAGCATGGCCAAACCTGCCATGTTCAGAGCTGGAATGCATGGAGATGTGCTTGGAGCTCATTCTTCCACAGCTCTGGGTCATTTCCCTCTCATTTCCATCCTACCCACCCCCTTAAAACGCAGTTGAGCAGCTCTGCTGCACACCATGACCATATGGAAGCATCACTCTGCTCCCCACTTTTCCCAGCCGTTCTGATAGAGTGAAGAAACTGCTTGACATTTCTATTTCAGCTCAGATCCTTTAAAACAGAGAGAGTGATTGTGGACAGCTGCTGGAAACAAAGGTTGATCCTTCCTCACTGATGTTTGTCCTGGCAAACTCTCTGCAACAAAAATGAACCACAGACAAGCACCGGCCATCAGACCTGATCAATACACTTTAATTCCCCTACCCCCTCCCAGGGAGGAGTCACTCAGCACTCACAAACTTCACGAGGTGGATTCTTTATCCTGAAAGTCTATTATGAGCATTTTTTTTTGCATTTATAAAGCATTTTGCAAGGCGCAAAACTATCACCTATAGAGTAAATACCTCACAGAAGCCTCAGGAAAACCAACCTCTACAATTTCTCCAATATACCCCTCAAAATGAACTTTGGACATTTTCAAGCATCTCTTCTCAGAATCTCTAACCCGCCCTGGCAATACAATGGCAAAAGGACATTACTCTAAAATATTCTTCTAAGGAGCAGAAAACAAAAAAGAGTTTCAAGTGACAATCGACAGAGCTGCAGAGCTCCCTGTTGTTTGTCATTTCTACAGTCAGATCCTTGAGGGGTTTTTTTCCATACAATTTGATTTATTCATTCTATTTCTGTGTGTCATGTTTCTACAAGCCTCATTACACAGCTATGGAGAAAATACTGCAGATGAATTTTTGTTATCTGAAAAATGAGAATGCTTCCCATGCTAAATGGTTCAAGGTTTGTTAGGTAGGGAAGTCATTATGTAAAAAGAACTCTCTTGCAAGAAACTCCAGCTTTTTGACACCAGGCTCTTGAACTTCTACAGCTAATGAAGGATTCTACATAATGATATTGAGTCTGCACATTCTTTTGGTAAAATATAAATAAGCAAGAAAAGGACACATAAGGAAATTTTCCTTGAAATAGAAATGCATAAAAGTAATTGAATTATTTGACCTTTGAGTTCCTTAATTTTTTTTTCTTCCTCAAAGGATTGCCTTAAAATTAAATCTTTAATGTTGACTGAAGTAAGGATGATTACAGTTTTATAATCTACAGTGTTCTTGCGTGTCTGGTTTTGAAGTGCTTCGGCAGCCCAAACCCAAGGTAAAGTTTATGTTATAGGACTTAAATGTCCATGTGTTGTTATATAGGTGCGTTCTCAGATTCGTGCAGCCAGTCTTTGAGTCTGAGGAAATGAATAAAATTTATTTCTACTTTTGACTAGTCTGAACTGCAAGCTGAGCATACAGAGCACCACACAAATCTATTTGCAGTCACACAGGCACAGAGATCTGCTTCTAACCCTGCTATGCCAGTGCACATGCACACACACAAATACCTGCCTTAACTCATGGCTAAATCAAGCCTGTTAACTATTGGCCATTTTAAGCCAGTTCCTACTTTGGCTTTAGATGTAACAGAAAAAAATTAAAATTTTCTTTCCAGGAGCAAAACTAGAAAAAATTCCCAAACTTACAAATGTGCTTCACTGCTGACCCTTGAGCGTGAGTCATCAGTACTGAGGGAGAAGGAGGACTGAGTCCTGCTTTTGCTTTTTCTTCCATGTTATTTGGAGAAGTCATGCTGCTGGTTATTTGGAGAAGTCATGGATATTTTGGGGTCTACTTAGATTTATTGCATCCCTTTCTGTATTAACAGAGGAAAGTGTTTTATAATAACAAGTTAAATAAATATGCATGTGGAAGAAGTTTATCTGAGGACTCCATATATTATTCTGTTACATATGTACATACCAGTTTCATTAGAACTTACATTCATAGTGCAACAAGCTATTGCTGGTTTTATTCTGCCTTTGCTTAGTGAGTAGATGTTCTATTAAAATGTTCTTTTTTCACATTCTGCAGATATGACCTTGGTTGTGTTTAATGACTGAGTTCCTGCAGGTTAAGAAAAGTCTTTCATTTCAAAACACCATGTGAAATCTCCTTTCAGGAGAAAATCTCCTACAAGGAGAAAATGTTCTGTATTCCTGTATGATAAAAATAACTCCACATCCGTGCTCTGTGAAGCATTAGCAGAGCAGAAGTTAGTCAAAATTCTGTATTCAGTGCTCCCCTCCACCATTCTGAATCAGAGAGAATGAAAGAAAGAGACACCCAGAAAGGCAAACCAGTACATCAGAAATCTGTGCTAGAAATCTGTCACCAGGACGGCAGGCTTTGCTGCAAACAGCACAGCAGTCAGCAGCGTGGGCAGCCAAAAGAGCAAGCAAGGTCACTCAAGAAGCTGCCACCACAGACCTAAAAGCTGCTAGAAAAAGACAGGAATTGTAGCAAGCACATTTGAATAACACAGAGGTCACGGTGTACACTGCTACCAAGCACCAGGACTGCCACTCCATCAGGGCTTGGTTTAGTCACTACCCAAGGAGTTCAAGAGATTGGTGCATTTACTTCTTTGCAGGTGGAACAGAAGCTGCCCATTCACCTGAATGTTAAAAAGTTGAGTTTTGCTTTACATTGCTACATGTGGCCCGCAGGCCATGAGCTTAGCCACCACAGTAAAAAAACCAAACCAGTTATTTCTGATGTCATCTTTATCTTGTTCATAAAAGCAGTGCCTCCTTTGAGAGTGACTTGTATTTGGACTTGGGAGAAAATGAACAAATGGATCCCCCAGGGAGAAGTAGCAGAACGTGAGACGAGGTGACGAAGTTCTTTGATTTCAGTCCTGTTCATATTCTGCAGACAAGAGTAAAGGCCACGTGTATGAGGTGCTTTTCTTCCACAGCACAAATCCAGCAGTACCACGAGAACTGGGAACTCTCCCAGTCACAAGAGATGAATGTAAGCAATTCAACAGATGTGCTTCCTGAAGAACTGTCCGTTTCCCTGTTTCGCTTAGAGAATTCAATCTTAAAAAATCACATGGAACTCCATCAGCAAAGACCTCCTGCTGCTCATTGATGTTGTACAGAGAACATCAGTTCATCAGTGGCTTATCCATCTCAGATGCCTTATTAGATGTTTGAGACTGGAGCTGTAATTAACTTGTTAAAAATTTGGGTTTATTGGATAAAAGAGCTGATTTGAAAGCTCTATTTGATTGATTCTACTGAGGCAGTAATTGTGTTCATTACTCCCTTTTCATGTAGAATCTTAAATTCTCTTCCTTACTTGGAAATTACTTTTCCTGGAATTCATTCAGATACCAGGTCCTCACCTATCTACGAGGACAGACTAACTGAACAGAGCAGCAGTCCTGAGACCACATTAACTAAAGAAGATACTTCTAAGCTCTAAGTTGGTAAATGAGAGCTGTCTGATATGAGATGAATGCTTTTTTTTTCCTGAACAGATGGTAATGCCAGAAATCTTTATAATTTTATTTTTTCTTTAATATTCAAATAACTCTGGAGTCATCATTGGAGAGAGAAGATCAGAAAAATGGAAAAAAACTGCAACAAAAACTGATTTTAATACTGAGGCTCATGACCATCACACTTTCAATCAGTCTTTTCATGACCACTAATAATCAAGTACTAATTGTCTAGATTTCTTGTTAATGAAACACGTATGTAATGGTTTAGTCAGATATTACCTGAAACATTTGCTTGCTTTTCTTTCTCAATCAGTGACAGAGACACTGAGCTGACAGCTGCTGATAAATCAGTTTCTGTCAATTTGAATTAATCAAATTTTCACACAGATAACTGAAGGCTTCCATACCATAAGGCTGCTCAAAAGAAGAATTTTCAAAACAGAAAACTAGATTATTTTAATTTCTATAATTCCAGTGAATAATTGCAATCATGCAGCTTTTGTTTTATTTTGATATTGTATTCTGATAATAATGTCGTATTTTCTTTATTTACCAAGCATGCATATTTCCTTCAATTAGTATATCCGGTTTAATATACTGATATTACATTACCTCTGTATACTTCAATTAATTTACATAGTTTTATTTTACTGCTACTGACATTAATTCAGTGTAAGAGGTACGTTTCAGAAGGACTTGGTTAAAAATGTAACATCATAGTTTTAGTCTAGAGATACCAAAAAAAGAGAAAGAGCCAGGAAGAAACTGATTTGTTTTTTTCATTTTTATGCATTTTTTTCTGTAAACTCAGAACCTGAAAAAAAACCCTAAAATATCTTTCATTCATAGCATTAAAAAAAAAATTGTTGTATTTCTTATGTCACCCTTAAGAGATAATTTTTGCTTTGCACTTTGTATCTACTTCAAAGTGCTTTCTACCTGACAAGTATTTCAGACAAGTTTAGCTACTGATTTCTGATCTTGCAATTTGAAATACTTAATTCAAACATGCACAAAGCTCTGTCTGCAAAGAAGAAAGAATCACTGGAACTACAAGACCAGAGATTAAAATTTTATACAGTTTAGATATATTTTCAGATACTGGCCTACCAAGTGGTATTGGCATAACAAATGGTTTAGCAGTTCTGAGATGCAATTTCTTTGCAGCAGACCTAGAAGGTGAAGCTATTTTCATAAGCTGTAGCAGTTGAGCTGATATGGGGGATACCTTCTTGAGTGGCACTATCAAACCAGGATACAACTGGAAGACTACTGTGCCTTGTTTTTTATCTCAAAATATCTCACTGTATAGCTCACTACTTGAGAAGTAGCTTGGAAACTTTTTTCTGCCTCTGAAAATGTGATCTCCCTTACTACTTCCTTACACTTCCCATTCCTTTAAGCTAATGACTGAAAAGCCAAATAATCTACTAAAGAGGAGTAAACTGTGCCTTTAGCACGTAGTGCTATTATTTTTTATTGAGGTGCATTATAAAATCCTACAAGAGATGTTATTGCACCCATTCCATTACATCCTGGATGAATTTTGAAGCCTAATTTTGACACTAAACCAGAGTAGAATGCTTGCCAACTGACAGAAATAACGCATTCGTTTAATGCAAAAGCTTTGTTCAAATATTACTTTTCTGTATGAGCAGACATGATCACTCGTATGATCTAGAAGATGCTATTATGGTCATATTTAGCAGTGCGGGTGTCGGTGGATCGATGCCGCGTTTTTCCCACAGAATCTCTCATGGATATGCTTTGGCGGCGCCCTGCTAGCACCCACATGTGCACACAGTCTCACCCTCGCAGGTGGGCGCGAGCAGTCACACACACGCAGTCTAAGCGCGAACCGGAGACGAAGAGGCGGGAGGGGTTCTCTGTGTGCAGTTCCGAGGTGTTTATTGGAACCAACACACTCAAAGGGAACAGAGGCAAAGAACCAAGAACAATCACGCGCGTGTGGTTTTATCCTGAGGGGTACCAGGGTGGGCAGAGCATCAGTAACCAATAATCTGAGGGCTAGGGGGTAGAGGCAAGGTTGAGTGACATAACAGGGGCCAATGGGACAGGGGAGGGGAGAGAGGACCAGGGGCCAGTGGGGTCTCAAGGAAGGGAAAACTTTTGGTCACAGTGATGTGGGGAGAGACCACTTCATAGTAACACGGGGAGTGTAATGTGGACTTAGCCACCGCAACAGTCATACATTTCATAGCTTACTAGAAGGATGATTAAGCCTAATAACAAAGTTGCAGTGGGATATTGTGCACGATGCCTGTCTAGGGCTCCTGGAAATTTTCCCCAGTGACAAAGACAACCACCTGGCGGTGTGTGACAGGTAGGACAGTGCCAACAGGATGGTGGGTGATGGGCAGCAGTGACTGACCTACCAACCCCAATGGTTGTACAGCTACACAAAGTCAGGGTCTGCTGCTTCAAGGAGCCCAAAAATACAATCCGAAAGAGATACCAACACAAGTGCTCCAGAAAATGATCTTAAAGTTTTGTCATTCATTCGGTGTGCAGAAAGTATCAGATGCCCATTTAAGGTTGATTGTCAACACCTGTCTTTATATGTTAATTTTTAAATAATGATTTGAGCACACTGAGTGTCGCCCTCAGGAGAAAGGAGGCTCAGGAACACAGGGGAGTCAAGACCAGTGATAAAAAATTATCGGGTACTATGACAAGGCTGTCTGACAGTCTCTGCTTGGTCTCAGAAGAAAGAAATACTACTCCAGAATGTGTCAGAAAATGAGCAAAGACTATAAAACCAACATTATGGTGTCAACTGGTGTTAAATCCAGGGAAACTCATGGTGGAGAGCTGAACTCTTCTCCTGACAAAACCTCTTGCACAGGTTTTGCTCCATACGATAAGAAAGGGCAAAGATACCAGTAATTTCCTTGGTTCAGCACAATAACTTTCCCATTTCCTCATTTCCTCTTAGTAACAGATTCTCTCTTTCCCTACCAGAGCCATTATCTCCCTTCAGCAGAGATAAAAACATATAGCAAGCAAGTGTATACAAAGTAGCAGTACTCCACTCAGGGTCTGAAGTGGAACAAATAAAAAAGATGCTTTCAGAACTTAGCTGATTTAAGAGACACAAGGTATGAAGAACAGGCTTCAAAAGATAGGGGTTTGCTTTTGAAAAACATCTCACACCTCTGTGTTAGAGAACCAGGTCTGGTGAATTTCAGTCTCCTAAAGATCCAAACACAATAATTTATCACAAGAAAGTTGGGTTTTTTTTTTTCCTTCTTAACACAGCATCAATCATAGTTCAAATGGAACTATTCAATTTTTTCCATTGTCAGGGTGCCAGGTTGGCTTAGAGATTTAGCTTAGTTTTCAAATTAACTATTTCTGTAGCAGAGGTGAATGAATAAGAAGGAAATAATATCGTTATGTAGCTTATAATTTGAAAAAAAATTGCAGCTTAGCTTTGGCCATTTTAATTTTTACATCTGTAGCCATAGCTGAGATAAGAAACAGTGAGGAGGTGTTAAACTATTGCAAAAATTCTTAGTTCAACATTAGAAATCTGATTCCATCATTTTTCTTGTTAATTTGTGCCTATTTCATGGAATGATTTAATAGGAATAAAGCTTAGGCAATAACTAAACTTTGGAGGTTCACCTGAAAGGCACCAGTTAACCTTCTGTAACATAGCACATTGATGTCCTGATCCAAGAGACCACTAATTGGGAAAGCATTTTGGCTACCACATTTTTTCCTTACATAACTTGCACATTACTTGTTCAAAACCTGTGATTCAGCAGCAAGTGATTGTACTGAGAAGCAATAGGAAAAAGAACCTCACCTGAGCTCGCTCTCTCTCTCTCACCAGCCCTCTCCCCAGCAGAATTCTCACAGCTCAGACTCTCCCCTCTGCCAGCACGGATTTTAAGCAAGAACACGAGGTTATGGGTTATCTGGAGATGTAGTTTCAAATTTCAGGAGTGAAAGGTTCAAGTTGTTTACAAGACATTGCTGCAAATAAAAATAACAACCCTGAATTGTAGCACATACATTAGAGGCATTATTTTCTCTTAAATTTTTTAAATGTCCTGTTTCAGATAAGACCACCCCCAAATGTAAATGAGTTCATACAATATTATTTTATACTCTCTTATCTGACCAGCAAAAATTGAATAAACCAAATTTCTGTTCCACTTTCAGTCAATCTACAATTATTCCAATATAAGCAAAACTACCACAAGAATATTTTTGAGCCTATGCATGCTGTTAATCTCAATTCAAGCTAGAAGGTTGTCAGACTTCATTCTGTATTTTATTCCTTTTAGATCATATTCAGAAACAAGAACTGTCTTTCAAACAAATGGCAGAAGATGTACTGTGCATAGGTAAGATGATCTGGGGACCTGTATCTGTGGACATTTTTCAATATTTTGAAGTTAGAAATGTGCTTTAGCTATTATATATTTTCTTTTCAGGCTGTACATGTTTTAAAAGTCCTGTAAAAGAAGATTACACAAAATGAAAAGAACTTTTCAGAAGAAGTCAACATTAAACTGTCCTCAGATTTTTTTTAAAAATGGGAGTTCAACCATCTTCTTCAGTAAAACATACCATAAATAACCCAATAACATAAATTAGCCATGTAAATCACATGATTTAGCCCCTAAGGATAAGTGCATTCTTGCAATTTTAGAGAGTTGAGCAACAAAGACACTAAGGCCAAAGTGGAACACAATAATGAAGTATAACATGTATGAACATGAAAATAGTTGTTTCAAAACTCATTTTAGCAGTTGAAGGGAAAATATGTCCCAGATTTCTGTGTGCCTTTGGCACTTCTGACAACAACTCTAGATTTCTTTTCAGCCATTTCTGCAGTATTATCAAAAAACATCTGCAACAACTAAAGGCTGCTCCACATGCTTAAATCCCATTGTAATGGCAGCACAACTGCAGGGAGATGCAGAAACCAAACTCTGCCCCTGGATTTTAAGACGAGATCACTGTGTAATTTTTATTGCACCAATGTGTTATCCATTCTGTATGGAAAATATGTCAAACTGGGCCCTGGGGGGTCAAAAAGTTCAGCCCCAGTTCTCAAAGGAATCTGAATATGTGAATCACTTCCTCAGGGTTTTGTGCTTGCCTTTAGAGGATGCTTCACCACATGCATGTGTTTATAGTTCCCTAGTCTTACAAACTTGCTTATTCTAGTGGAACATCAGGGAAAACAGCAGTTTAATTTAACATCTCTGTTTATCACAGACTTAGCTGTGTTACAAGACCTTTCCAATTTCAAACTGAGTGAAACAAATAAAACATAGGTGCCAGGTTCATTAGCATTTAATGAATAACAAATTAACTTGCCTCTGCTAGTAATCTGAACTTGTCTTACTCCTGAGTTTTTCAATTATGTTATCTTCTTTCATGCAAATTAAAGGACTACACAAGCACAATTAGATGTGGCAGCTACAAACATCTGGAAAAGAGCTCAACAAAATAAATTACAAAACCCTTCTTTACTCCAGCTGAGCATGTATCAATTCAGATAACTGGCAGCTCTCCTTAGCTTTTATCTATTGCAACCCAGACAGGAAATAGGCATTAAGTTTGTGTTTCTGAGTGAAAATAAGCTAGGACTTTTTTTTCCCCTCTTGCATTCCCTCTGCTTTCCCACTGCTTATGAATTCAGCTTCTTACTATTAAACTGATGCATAGCCTAGTTCCTCTGTTTGACCCAGATCTGCTCACTAGCATCCATAAATATACAACCCTTTGCTGATCTTAATGAATTCTCTTTTTAAGACATTATTTTTCTAAAGATATTGAACATTTTTCTTGAATTTCAGTTATGTTTGCCTTTAACATCTCAAGCTCCTGCTCTTTTCCCTCAGCAGCCAGCTACAGAGGAGCAGAAAGCTACACCATAGGGAAGCTTTAAACTTGGACTCTTTTCCATCACAAAAATAATTTAATTGCATTTTTCTCTAAAACCTTTTCCTATCTGTTCGGAGGCATACTGTTGCATAATTTTGGCTGTCATTTTTGAATGATGTTTTAATTATAAATGTCATGTTCCAAAATGTTTCCTTATTCTTAAGAAGCCAGTGACTATTCTTTACATTTAACTCCTTCTAATACAAGAAGAAAACAAAATGTCTTGAATTAACAGTAAGTATTTCTTCAAAATGACAGTTTCCAAACATTTTAATAATAAAATTCTCATTTAGATTTAATAGGAAACTTTGGCAAAAAATTAAAGTAATTTAGTCAAAATTCACTGCTTTGCCAGGGGAGGTAAAGCATTTGAGTTTCCTTTGTTGAATCATGCTGCTCATAGATGGTGTTGTTTGGCACCTCTGAGAAGCAGAGTATCCACTAACCTGAACCATTAAACACACTAAGGAGCCATGTATTGAACTGATGCTTCTTTTGTCTTTGTATTCCTTTCATAGACAATTCTGCCTATGTGAGCAGAGCTCATGAAAATTTTGTGGGGCAAGGTTTACCTGACAATATTTAGCAGCTGGCACCTACAGAGACAGAGTTTTTATACAGCCAGAGGAGAACAGTCCAAAGTGGAAACTCTGAAAAACACACCATGGACCTGCTCCCCAGCCACAGTTTTACTCCACAAAGCTCAGCCGTTGCACCCCATGACTAATGAAGGCACAGTTGATAAAACACTCCACCTGAGCAGAAAATGGGAGATCTTAAAATGTGTTAGTAAGAACAAGGTAGAATAATTCACAGACTCCAGTGTGGGTGAAACAATTAGAAAACAAAACAATGGCCGTGAAGTTTCTGGCACACAAGAGGATCAAAAAGGTGTGCTTTGGCAGTTCCATGTTGTTGTAACACAGTATACCTCTACTTTGGGGTTAAAAATTAGAATAATCTATCCAACAGCAGCAGACCCCAAGAAACTACCCTCCATGTGCCACCTATTTCAAAGTAAACTTTGTCTTGAAAAGGCGGCAAAAATACTTTTGACAGTGCAAAAATTATGCCCAGATACCCTAAAAATCAGTTGGGTTCTTACCATATTCTCTCAAGGAGACTGGTGATTATTTCTATGCTCTTCTGATAGTGAGATCTGCAAAGAAGCTGACCATATGTCCAGCAGTTCTTCGTAATTTTAGGGGATTAATTAGACTTCCACAGACAAGTAACTTTAGAAGCAAAAGTCAAGATATTTGGTATCTGGAGTTTAACTGTTTAATATCAAGGCAGTGCTGACCCTCTCCCGAGGCCTTAATATAGGCCACAGATGAAATTAATGTCTCAGAGAACACTAGTGGCCCCTTCCTGCAGCCTGGAAATCAAGCAAAATTAATAAGTTTCTTTTGTAAGTGCCTGGAGTATGTTCTAGGTAGGTCAATGACAGACACTGACAGAGCAAGGAAAGCAGGTTGATTCAACATGGAATTAATCTTTAAAAGCAGGGGAAAAGGAAGCCTTTTCCTTTCCAGGCACCACTTGTCAGCAGCAGTCATTGGTATAACCAGGGGTAACCAGGCCATAAAGAAGCTGTGACTTCTTTGGGGAAGCATTTTTTCCGACAATCTGCTCAGCAGTTTACGTCTGCCTTGTACTTAAATACACATTTCGGGCAGTGCTACATCCGTTATCATTTCTAAGCCAGTATGGAAAGTGATTTCACAGCGGGAAGAAAACTGTAGAATCTGCAATCCAGTGCAGCAGCACACTGAGCTGTTGGTTTGTTTTTTGGGTTTTTTTTCCCCTGTAATATCTCATTTCCTTTCATGCTCTAAGGTTCAACAAGAACAGATGTGAGATGTTGTGATCACTGCTTTTTCTGCAAGGAGAATAGTTTAATGGTTCTGTATTGCAGGCAACAGCTTCCCACGCTTGTTTCTCTGATCTTATCAAGGTTGCAAACTATCTAAGCAAAAAAAAAAAAAAAAGGCATTTTGATGTTTACAGCCTTCTTTACAGTTTTTTGTTTTACACTGATTAGCACAAGCAGCAAGTTTTTATCTTGATTTTTAAGTGTAAATGGGAGCATTGGTAGCATAGGAAACCATGGGCAGAGAAGTAAGCTTTGGAACTTTTTAATATTAATAAAGAAGCCTGCAAAAAGTTGGAGGCACACAGGATGTAAAAGATTTAAAGTACATTTCATATGAGGACAATAACAAAACCCCTCCAAAACGAAGAGAATAAATTAAAACAAAGCATGGTGTGTGGGTGTGGGTGTGGGTGTCTGTGAGGGGGTGTTTTTTTAACCTGAGACTGTAAGGAATCTCTGAAAAGGGAACACAGAGGCATGACACATAACCAGTCAGAACTTTCCTGGCATAATTCACATCAGTTGTGCTGTTTATTGGGTTTCAGAGAGTGAGCACCAGCTCCCAGCACATGGGACATTCACCCATGTGTTTGCTAGGAGTTACACGTCCTAGCCCACCTTCAGAGACTTATGGTTCAGTATTAACATCTCTGGCCCTGCCAACTTCCACAGGCAGTACCCACCACCTTAAAAATGTGCTCATAACAATATTAGCTTGAATGTGGACCCCTTGCATTGTGTCTCATTTTATGTGGAAAAGCACAAAATCTCAAATCTAGACTTGCATGTTGCACGCCAACTTAAAAGTTCATTTAATTGAACTTAGGGTATATGGATGCAAACAGCAGCTGTGCACTAACTGAGAGCCCAATGCAGGTTAAATTTCTGTGTCCACTGAGGGCAGAAACAAAGATTTCATTGATCGTAACTCTGTGCAGAAAACATCAAATCTGGGAGGGCAAGGTTCCTCCTCAGTGCCTCATTTCAGAGCTAAATTGGGTCAGTGACAGTCAGTCAAATACAAAATACAAGAGCAGAATACCCTTGGATTTTTTGCCCTCTTCCTACTGATGGTTTGTATCACATGTACCTGATAATGGCTCTGCTCATTCCGAAGCTGTTATCCTGTTATCTGCATAAAGGAATCACATCTACGTGACTGTCTGCTTGATTTTTAAATGTATTTGTCATTCTCAATAATCAGAAGAAAATTATGAATTATAAAATGTTTCTAACAGCATATTTCAGTTTCAATTTAGTTGATCGTGTTGATTTAGTTTTAATTCAGTGCAGTTGAAGTTACATTTCAGATTTCGTCTCAGTGACTGAAGTCACACTATTTCTGCTCTGATTGCCCATCCCTATTCTCTACCATGGCTCTATGCTTTTAATACATTCTTTTTCTTTTGTCACATTGATTTACAGCTTACTTTGGGAAATGCTCACACTTCAACATTTTGATTAAATTATGAGGTCGATTCAGATATATTCCTCACCTAGAAATTCTCTTGGCTTCAGTAGGAATTTGCATGAGCAAAGAATGCGAAAGTACACCACGTTCATAACCAACACAAAGAAAAATATCACAGCTCTTTTACTGGGCACTTCCCTGATTTTCACCCTATGCCAATAGAATAAATTGATGGGAATTATTATTTTTTACCAGTTCACCTAAATTCTATTAAGTGCAACCTTGCATATTTGAATAGTTTCATTAACTATTTTGGGGAAGATCATACAAATATATTTGTTTCTTCGGAATTCTAATCTTGGGGTTGTCTTTCCTGTTTTACTGTTTTGCACAACTGTTTAGAATTATGATGCATTTCATTCTGCTTTTCAATTCATGTCATCTCTTGGTTCTTTCTGTGCTCTTTTGAGAAACATTTCTTCACTTCTATACTTTTGAGTTTTGTATACATCAAATTTGGTTTGTATGTACATTCCTGGTGCTCCATCACTTAGCCTTGAGTTTGATGGAGCTTAGTTTTCCTTGAAGACAGATAATATGCAGTCATTCAGCTAACAATCAGCAAGAGAATTAAAGGCAAGAATACCTGAAAACTTGTATGTAAATAAATGGAATAATTGACATCTCATAGGTACACTTTAGTTTTGCTTTCTCTGACATTTTTCTGGTTCAAAATCTCTCCTTGTCACTTGCACGCTCTAGAGATTTTACATTTGTGTGAGCAGATGTGGATATTTGTGCATGCAAAGGGGAAAAGTGGGAATATAGTGGTCTCTGCATCCATATTATCCAGCCAACACGGCCAACAATTACAGTACAACATTTCACAGAGGTTTTGGCTGTTACCATGAAGTTTGTACATAAATGGGAACGGAGAGGGAATGGTGAGGGTCAAGCTTCAAAAAGTTCTTCTCAAATACAACTCAATTTCCTTCAGTGATGTAAATTACTCTGGAAGGGCATGCTTACCAAATCATTTTCTCCACCAAGGGATTACATCAGTTTGGGGGATAACAGCACATACAGAACTCTTCTATTTATTCTTCTAAAGGTAGTTATACAGGAAAGGACTTAAAGGAGGTTGGCTTAAGAACTCATTTTAAAAAATAATTTTAAAACAATATTAACTATCAAATATAGATAAAGTACTTCTCTTAAAAGTCGTGTGTTTTCTAGATTTTCTGCATACCAAAAGCACTTTTGTGCACACTGAAAGCATTGTATCCAAAGAGACGCTGGCAGTTTGTCTCCATTCCTTATAAAAAGAAAGATTTAAAAATTCAGTTGGCTATGAGCACCATCATTCTGATGAGCAGAATTCAGCTTTGAGGTAGAAATTCCGCAAATATTTGTGCAACTTATCTGTTTTCTTCTTTTATTTTATCTTTCTATAAAGAATTTAATTCTATTTTCTATTTTTCTACACAATTCCATTGAAAATACTCTGTAATATATCAGCAAAAGCCTCAGAAACAGACATAGAGATTTTAATCACAAAGCCTTAAGAATTATTCCTTAAAAAACCATTTCAAAACAGAATGGTATTTTTTTCATTTAAAAAAAACCAACAAAACAGTAAAGCCTATTACGTTCCTCTCCTTTCTTTCATCCATTGTACTAGCTCACTCAGGGAGAGGTTCACTCAGGGAATTAAGAAAGTGTAAAGTTCTGATGGGAAAGGACCAGACGCAGCTTCTTAGTATGACTTAGAAGCTTGTGGTTTGGTGAACAAAGTAGCACCACGTACCACAGCCCAACCCTCCAAGTTGCTCAGTGCTCATTTTGAAGAGGTTTGAAGAGATTTGTTCTTCTCTTCCAATTGTTTCAAAATTTATTTCCTTATTCATTCCATGCTGATGAAAGGCTCTGAAAAGCAACAGCAGTAAAATGCTTCTAAAACACTCACAGGGTTTTATACATAAACAGCTGGAAAATGAGCTAAATGGAGACTTGCACATGCACTCTGCAGAGACTGAAATTTTAAAGTGACAACTGATGCAGTTCAGGGAAAACAGGAAAGTAGCCTTGAATAATGGAATTAGATGAGATACAGTCAAACCTCTCATTCAATTTCTATCTTTAAATCACTAAAATTATTTCTATTAGTAATAGTATAGGAAGTCATATGCTGTTTCAGCTATCCATTCATATTTAATTAAACTTATAAAGTATAAGTCCCAAGTTATCATTTTTGCCTTTTTGATTCACGCTATGGTTCATTTATTTTAATGCCTTTGGCAGTTTTGCCAGTTAATAATGGAAGAGGTAATTTTGTTAGGAAGTGCTCCTTGCTTTTCTGTCCTATGTATGTATTTATTTAGTTCGCAGTGAAGGGAATTTTCAAATTTCAGAAGGGCTACCAGTTGGCAGAGCCATTGCCAGCTCTGGGTTGTAGCAGACAGTGAGGCTCAGAACTCATGATGTCAAACACAGGGAGACAGTTTTCAGATCGGTGGATTTGGGTGTCTGTGTGCTGATCCTTGATTTGTTTGCTAAAATGTGCTTCTGCAACTGATGTGCCATAACCCATCAACATCTGCAGGGAAGTTCTCTCTAGCAAGGCACCATTCCTGTAGGATCTGCAGTCAGCAAGTGAAGCTCACTCATGCTCTCTGCTCATGAAATACATTTTTTCCCCCCTGGGGGTTTCTAAAACAATGCATTTCTAAACCAATACCCTTAATAGCAAGATGCAGCAAAAGTAATGTTTTTCTTGTTTTTTTTTCCCAGACAAACTAAATCAACGTTCATCAGAAAAAATATCGTGCTACCACAAATACCCCTCACAGACATTTTTTCGAGGACAGGACCAAGGGAGGGAGAGGAGGAAACAAACAGCCACTATTTTAATTGACTACATAATGCCTTCTTGGTAGCAGGAGATACGTTGGGAGAAATCCCACAAATACATTCAACACCTAGAAGATAATATGGGCCACCTGGCTTCCCACATACAAGAAAGAGGGCCCACACTGATAACTTTAGCAGCCAAATCAGAACTTCCTGCTGTCCTTCCTGTTACTATAAAATAGGATTTATATGGCCAAGTAATGTGTCTAGTAGGTACATTTCCTCAGCAATATCAATAAAACCACAACTTTAGTTGCATTCCAGAGAGGCCTCTGATTGTGCTTAGTGGCCATTTCTCATTTCCGTCTTTGGACATCCATGCTTCAACACGTGACTGTAACATACCAGTAAAGAATATTGAAAAATTCATCGTAACACTTCTCACTTGGCAATAAATCTGAATAAACTGATACAAGGTAGAAATTCTTATAGTTGGAAGACCTGAGGATAAATTGTCTTTCCCTGGATTCTGCTCTGTGTTATTCAGGAGTTCTGATACCTAATGATTGTTTTCCTAAGGCTTTCAGTTAAAACTGATATTGTGCCTTATTGGCATTTAAATAATAAAAAAGAAAAATTGTTTTGACACATCAAGCCTATGTTTTCCTTTCACCAAAACATTCAGGAACACTAAATATTAGAAAATAATCCAGCAGCAAAGTGCACGTATGGAACGATCACTGGTGCCTACCCACGCTTCACTTTTCCTTTAATGATGTATCTATAAAACTATTCATTAAAATTTTTTTATTTTCCTACTTTCTATCAAGCACAATGGCTTTTGAATGTCTTTCCATCTCCAACAGACACAGTGGGATCTCCCACACCTGAACCTTTGATTTGGACAAAACATTTATACCTCTGCCAGCGGCATTTGAACCACAGCCACCATCAATCGCGTCCTACGGTACCAACATGAGGAACAGCAAAAGGCTTGGGGAAGCTGACAAGAGAGAATTGCTGCAGAAGGTAATTATACAGACTGCTGTATATGGATTTCTTACAGGAAGAGATCAGATACTCTCCACGCTCTGTGATGGGCTTACACACAATTACCTGCATATCCACTGGCACCCATTGTGGAGCCTGGAATAGGAATGACACCACCAGAGAGCTCTGACGGCTGAGGAGATCCAGGAGATCCTAATGCTTTGTATTTGCAAACAAATAACATGTGCAGCCAATGCAAAAACTTGAAGCACCTTTAAATCCCTTTAAGATGCCAGGCCCCTGTCTCTGTGCAATCACAGCATCCATGTAAATGCCTCGTGCACAATTCAGGGGCACGCACAAACAGCGACAGCGCGGCGCCAACCCCCAGCATGGCTTTGAGTGTTACAGACCAATTCAAAGGCAGCTCTCACTCCAGCTTTCCAACCCATGGCCTTTGACTGCTTTTAGAGGCGAACTTCGGGATTTATCTAACATACTGTTGGAACACCCACAGACAATCTAACTTTCTTGGAATGTATTAGTCTATGCTGCTGCTATAAAGGCTCCAAATTAAAGTCCCCACAGGGATTTTTAACTGCCATACTGAAATGTACAAGGGATTTTTTTTTCCCTAGCAACAGTGACTACAATAATGACTGTTGAATTTGATTTTGATAATGACAGATGTTACAAAGACAAAATAGGAATGTTTAATGAGATTTTGGGTGCCATATCCCAATTTCATATACTTAATGTATTTTGAAATTTGTTAGCAATAAAACTGTTTCCCGCAACATAAAATACAGCTTTTCTTATTATACTAAATAAATTTTCTGTGTGGCATCAGATTCTGTCTATAAGTTGCTCCAATTCAGAGTCTTTTAATTGAAGCATTGCAAAAAAATCTTTAACTTCTTGTGGTGATATATAATCCTAATACATGGAGAAGCAGATGAATATAAGATCAGAAGAAGGGAATTTATACAAATCCCTAGCTAGGTACAATTTGTTCTCTCTCTGCTGCTATTTTATGTGTGGTTATAGAAATGTGGTTGAATAAAATGACAAAGCATTCTATTTTGATACAATGATGGATAAAAACACTTCTTTTTTTTTTACTTAAAAGTGCAATTTCCTTTTTCAAAAAAGTGCAACACCTACATGGTGTAGGAAGAGAGATTACAAAGTTCCAAAAAGAAGAATACTGAACAGACTGAATAAAATAATCAAATAAATAATTAAGTCATTTTGGATTCTGATTCTATTTAGAAATATAACAATAGAGATATGGGAAGCAAGGCTATTTATTTTTTTTAATAGTTGAGTTCCTTTAAAAACCTGTTCCTTACCTTCTACCCCTCCTTGTCCATTGCCATATCTTTTACTAGAATTAAAATACTCTGATTTACAAGGATTTTCAGAAACTCTCTTCATGTAATAGGTTTTGGAAGTTACTGAAACAGGCAGCATGTCTGAATGCTCCCAAAAGTATTCACAAATTCGTAAAGCAAATGCTGAAGGTTCCATGTGGGTTTTAATTACAATATATTATTGGATTTCTACAGAATTTAATTTGCCATATCCCACCCAAACTCTGCTATCTATATCTTCAGAACACGGCTCACTTCTATCTGCCAAGAAGGGATGTCCGAGTCACCCCAGGGGCACAGATGTCACCCCTCAAATGTAGTGAGTTGCACTCAAAAACAGAAGTGGGAGTGCTTACACGTACACGCACAGAACTGATACACAGGAATGAGAAGTTAGCAACTCTAAAGACCCTCATGTTGCTTTTGAACACTGAATTTACTCCACTCTTTTTGAATCTGTAAGTTTCTAGCTGAAGCAAGCTATCTGTTGTGTTTCTCTCCCGAAATGGCAGCAGTGAAATATTTTTTAAAAGAGTATTTTTAAAAACAATTGCAGAGTTCTATCCGTGGCCTCAAGTGATATTTTCACTACACAGCAGCTACAGCATACAACACAGAGAGTAAGATGAGATGGCAAACTAATGGCAGCCATTTGAGTACCCTCTAAATTATTAATAAATTAGATCTATGGAAACCATTTAGAATGTCTCATTAAGCCGATTAACTCCCTATTTCATGAGCAAACATTGGGTGTTCTAAAAGAATGGAAGGTAGGACCTAGTAGATAAATAACCATTATTAGAAGAGCTGGGATTTTTTTTGGTACAATTGCCAAGCTAGAGAGAAAATCTTACTTGAAAGTCTCAGGGAGGACTTTCAAAAATTGGTGTGACGGAAAATTAACATGAGCTATTAAAAAAAAAAAGGATAATCTGATTACATAAAAAGTGTTTGTGACAATGGAGCTAATAAAGCACACTATCTAATTTGTACAGGCCATAAAATACAGCAGCTGTAAATTAAAGCTACAGGTATATCTCTGGTTCTGCTGAGGATTTAGTAACTGGGCTTAGGCACAGCGGATTAAAGTGTAGCCCCCTCAGGAATAAACCCGCTGCATCCAAATTGGGAGGAGTACTGACGAGAGGGGATGCTTCACATGGCATTTCATCATTTGTGTCTGCCTGTGTAATTTCAGCATTCTTACAGTAGTGTTTATTGCATTTTAATTGATTAAAGAAATAAATCTGACACACAAAAAATATATCTTTGAACATTTAATGAGACTTTCTAAACTACTGTCGTCTCTTGTATCAATTTAAATGTGGACTGGCTGAAGAGGAATTAGACATTTTATGCTATACTGGAATTGAATGAATGATGATTATTTGGTGATGTAAAATTAATGCATTTTAATCAGCTATTATTAGTGCATCCATTTGCATGCTATTCTTTTCCTCAAGTATTAAACGCAGAATAAAGATGCAGCAGATTAAAATTTTGCAAATAGTTAACAGTCTATTATAGAACATGTTTTCATGTACACTTGGAAAATTTCAATAGTACAGCAGTTGATTTTCTCAGTGCAAAAAAGATGATTACAGGAGAACCTAGGAAGAACATTAGTGTCTGAATGCAGTCGTGTTCTGTGGCCCTATTGACTCAGCACCTTTTCCCAGGATAACTGGAATTCGCATTATATGTCCTTGACATGGTCCACAAAAGCCCCTTAAAATCCTTTCAAAACCTGCATCATCATACTGGGGATGCTCTAAAGTGCTTTGCAGAGACCTAAAGCCTTGGAAACAACACATAACCAGTCTCATATCAAGGATGCTGATACCTAGATTATAAATCATGATCTTTCCTAGCAGTAAGAACTATTCTAAAAATTTGGAACACTTAGCAACATTTTTAATAATTAGGTATTCAATTATTATAAAATTAGCCAATAAATGTCATATAATTGTATTCAACCTTGGTGTGTGTATATATGTAGTTTATTATAATATTCTAATATATTAGTATAAATATTTGCTATTTGTTAGCCTTTTAAGCCCCAGAAGGTAATATAAATTAATCTATTAGACATATAATTTTTCACTAATTTTTGTGTGACCATACAGAGCTAGAGACGACCAAATGAAAGTAAGATCCCACTTAGCTATAAGGTAAGCTGTCCAAGTTGTCCAGGGAAATTGTGGAATCACCATTCCTGGAAGTGTTCAAATGTGTGCACGTGGCATTGGGGAAAATGGTTTAGTGTTGAACACAGTGGTGCTGGGTTAACAGTTGGACTTGAGCCTCCTAGAGGTCTTTTCCAACCTTAATGATTCTGGGAATCTCCAGTCTTAGTTCCGCTCTCTTAGCTGCTCAGTGGTAAAAAGGATTTTCAAATACAGGGTTGGTTTTTTTGCTCCTTAAAATAAGTCCCCAAATTTATACTATTTGGATAAATAAAAAGCTGCCCCTATTTTCAGAAGGGATTAGCATAAGGAAAGTTTGTCTCTCGCAGAAGACCAAACTCTGCAATCATAATGGGTCCCCTCCAGCCATATTTATGAATGAATCTCCAAATTATTACTTTTATTGTCCCTGATGAGTGCTACTTTGCATTCCAGTTTCTGTTATTTATAGCACAAAGCCTCAGGGAGTAAGTACAAACAACATATGGAAAATCTACCAACTCATGCATAATATTTCAGCTTGACTTGTGCTTCCACAGGGATTTAGGTACTAATACTGAATCATTTCCTTATTGGTCTGGAAGCCTCTGAAGGCAATCCCCATTTTTCAAACCATGTGATCTTTATTCGATAAGGAGGAAGAAAAAGAATGGAGCACAAGCTCAAGTCATCTTGTTTAGTTGGTTAAGAAGCTACACAGCACTAATGTTTTACTGATACAATTAGGAAGGCTCTCGTGTTATCTCAACTAGCACATAGTGTGAATTTGACATTATTTTGGGACCCAGCTGCAGTCCCTGTTCAGCTGATTAGCACTGGTCTGATGGCACAGAACAGACAAAAAGCCATTTTTTCAGGGCTAGAGAAACACTCAGAACAACAACAGAGTGGATATTTTTTCTCTTTTAGAAAAAACACCTGGAGTAAAGATCATGGTAAGACTGTTCCTGCCCTTTTGTTATTTCTTTCGTGTCACTCAACCCACGTAAATGCAGAGTCACACATAGAACTGGTATCTCAAAGGCACAAGAAATTTTGCACTTGCATCTTGTGCCTGGGGGCTGCCTCAGTTAGGAAGGAAAGAGAAGGGGTGAGCAGGAAAGCGGGAAGAGGCATCTGAATGAGGGGGCTGGCTGAACACAGGGGGAGTTGACCATGCACCCTCCAGGTGCTAAACACCAAGGGCTTGTCCCACCTGGGAAGCCCTGACCCAGCACAGGGTTAGGGCCTCTGCTTTGCTGGGGATGCTGAGGCAGGACATCAAGATGGATTATTGCTCGTGGCTCTTGAGAAGGAACACTGGCAAGGCTATGAAATGGTTAAGCCAGAAATCTCTTCTCTCATTCTCAATAAAAGAGAATTAATACTCTCAGTTGAAGACATAAAACATATTCTGTCAAAGAGAATATACTTTATTGTACGTTCTTTTAACAGCTAACAACGTTCGCCAAGATACATAAAACATCAAATCTGTTTGAATTAAAACATGGCCTTTTCTGAAACGACATTTTAGAAATGTATTAATCTCTCTTACTACAGTTGTTACTTAAATGTCTGTGAGTATTCTGCATTTGTAAATAAGTCTCAAATCCCACATTTTATTCGTATTATTTTCCAAAGAGAAAATGGAAGCAGCTTTGAAAAGTTCCCCCGCCAGCACCTTTAAAGAGATGAACAATCATACTCTGTAATACTGTGGTATTTTCCCCTCTCTGTCTTCCCATAAGTATGATATGACCAATACCTGATGCCACCTCACAGCTGAAGGCTAATCTTTCCTCTAGGGTACCATAACACTGCTGTGGCTTATTTATAAAAAGGAAGCTGTACAAATGCAATATACTTAACCTCTTGCTCTTTCCCTCCTTCCCTCTCTCCCTCCCCTCAAAACTTGATCATGGGCAACAGTTCAATATAATTTTGAGCTACAGCTTTTTTTACTGAGGTCACTGGAGCCTTTGTTCCTTCTTAGCAATTATACTTCACAATTTGTCGGCCGTTTTACTCACTTTAAGATGGGAACTTTTATTTGTTCACTTAAGAACAAATGCTGGCAGATAAATACAGAGGTTAATGTGAGGCTCTTAAATACAGCTTTGCTAACAAAGGGCTTTTTCAAGCCTATACAATGTCCTGGTCCTGATGAAATGAATATTTGCGTGTTTGTCCTTATGCTTCACCATATGTCATTGCCTGCAATGATGTTGAGTAATACAGCTGTCAGATTAGCTGATATGGTGGCTACTTTAATAGACTGAACAAATAGAACCTGATCACCTTAAATTAAATATGGGCATTTTTGCCATACGGTATTTTTCAGGGCTACAACACCAATTGCAAATATAGTCACTGTCATAAAATAAACTAAAAATCCTAGAGAGACTATTTACATAAACATCACAATATTGGCTCTGAAAAATGAAGTGGAATTTCAGGTAAGGCAAGTCGGGAATCAGATTTCAGTGGCTGGGGAGAACTCATTTTGTAATTTGTTGTATGGCTGCAAAAACAACAAATAATGCATTTTATTACTTGAAAACTCAATTTCTTGAAATTATAGCTTCATTTTTATGATGCATATATCTGAATATGAAATGTATATCAAAATATATGAGGTATGAAAATACAAGCTTTGTTTCTGAAATATAAAAATGCTTCTCTTGTTATATAAACAACTGAGTAGCTACATTGCAATTATTTTTCTTCCTTTATTTTGTTTATGAATTTGTGGAATTCATTGCCGCGAGTCATTTTGGATACCAAGAGTGTAAATGAAAGAAAATCCCTCAGGGGCTAGGCTGTTCATAGACACAAACTGGTGCAAGGAACCCCAGACGAGAGGACATACCAGCTAAAATACCATTACCATACTTGCTCCAACGCTATCTTCCTTCCCCAGGAATCAGCTGTGGTCTAGTGTTGAAGAAGGTGTAACTTAAGATTGTCTCATCTTCTTCAGTACCTTCATTTTTCTGTTCTTCATACGAACTGGCTAAAACCAGGAGATGGTAGCTAAAGGAGACAGCTTCTGCCTCTCCAACACAAAGGCAGCAAAAGGAAAGTGTCCATAACATTTCCACTTCGTGACAAAAAGACTTTGATTAAAGCTATCCCTAAGGTATGTTTTTAAGTATAAAAATCATCCCGTACTTCAAATGAGCGATTAATTTTCCATGAAGATTATTTAATTGACGAGGGGTTGTATGTCAGTGCTACTATTTGGACTAATATGAACAAAGTTTTCTTTACATGCATACCTGAATTTGTTGCTATTAAACATGAAACTTAGTAACAAGATAGCGTGCTTTGACAAGAACAGTTAAAAACACATATTAAATATCTACATTTCTTTGCAAATTTCTTTTTTCTCCAATGCTGCTCAGATTTAAATCTCTATCATGTCTTCTATAATATAATAACTTACTTGAAATTTCCAAAAATATTTGCTAAAAATCCTATTTATTTGTTACTACATGAAGTTTTCTGTTATATAAACACACTGCAAATAAGAATATAATTTTTAAAATCAAAACTGTAAGGGTAGAGCATTTGGAATAGTGAATTTTAAGCACAGTTTTCAAACCTGATAAATTATCTAAATTACAATGAAGGTTAATTTTGTTCTTCCTTTTAAAGACAAGACTAAGCTTGCAAAGGGGCACTGCATCTTGGTTTTAATGCATAACCCTCAGCCCACTCTTTGAAATGCAATGAGCAGTAGAAAAATTTGGTGTAGTCCTACCTTAGGACAGTGATTCAATTTTCCAAAGAAGAAAAATTGCTCTTCTGTGAAACTCTGCCAATAGTCCAGAGTGGATAAGAGTTTAAAGGCCAGAAGGAATAAAGTGCATCATATCTGGCCATTAATAACACTTCACTGTAGAGAACTGTTTTGTCTAACACTAAGGAGAGTTTTTTGCTGGTATTGATCCTAACATTGGTTCTTTATCATCAGTCAAGACACATCAAAATCACAATCCATTTGGGGGGAAAGCAAAGTCAAAAAGGGGGAAAGAGAAAAAGGCTATGGCACTCGACTGCAATATAAGCATGCTGCTCATTAATTTAAGATTAATTGATTCAGAAAGCTGTCCTGATCAGGATAGGAAGCTGGAAACCATATTTTAAGGAAACATTTTCTAGATAATTATTTCAAATAATAGTATTAATTATCAGTTCAGGAACTGGCAGGAAGTTTGTCGGATGGCAAGATTTCATTGACGACATTTTCTGTAGAGGTTTTAGTTAGCACTCAGAATCCAGACAAATACAGGAGGTTATTGATTTAAGGTGTGGAGGAAGATTTCTTTTTACAGCACTGTCATCCTCTCTCCTTCCAATCCTTCCCACTCTCAAAGAAAACACAAAAGGCAGCAAGAGGCTCCTATTTCCAAAAGCTGTCTTCAAGAAAAATGAATATGATGTCTGCAGCTGCATTAAATTAATACATTCTTTAGCCATTTACAGTTCTCAGATTTTAAAAATTATTTTTACTTTTTGATTTATCAAAACAAAAATACAAAAATTTCATACAGAAAAGGATTTTTTTTTACTTTGCAAACAAATCATGATTACATCACAACAGACTTTGATCAAGGCCAGAACATTTTATTTAATTGTTAAATTCAGTAATAATATCAGAGTATACTAAATCCCCCATTTTTTTTTTTAACTATATATGAGAACTTAAATTGGAAAATCAACCAGGCTTTTGAATGTTTTCAGCTCATGGTACTGAACCCACCACCTTTCAGTCCAAAGAATAATCAAGTTCTGTTCACAGCTACTCCCCATATCTCTGTGACAAGTGGAAGCATTTAAGGTTTTCCTAGCTCAGCCTGCCAATTTCAGGCCATTGTTCTAGTTTCAAAAGGGAGATGGGCCTTTGAGAGATATAAATTAAGTGACCCGAGCTGTATGAAAGAAAAAATGTAAATGCAAGCACTTCTTGAAAGCTGCACCATGAAACAGTCATTTAACTAGAGGAGTTATTATCTCATCTTTTTCCAGTTAAGTAGAGGAACAATACAGAACTGAGGTCTAAATTTCAGATATATCAGGATGGTATGAGATTCTGGTTTTGAAGAACAAATGCTCAAGACACCCTTTCGAGGCCCCTTCCGACCCTACATATGTGATGCTCTAAGTTTTGAGCCAAGAATGCTTTTGGAGCACGTAAAGACAAAAGGAAGGCTCAGAAGTCCCAGTCATGACTCTAAGTTATTAAGGGATGTCCAGGTTTGGAGGTGATAGAAAGGCAAAGTAATTAGCTTACACAGTTCAGTGTCCAAGTAATGTGTCAGATGAAAGGAGCTTTCAAACCTCTCCCTCCTCATCGACTTTGATTCCTTTATACTCTAGCAGTTCATAGAGAGACTCACAAGGAGAACTGGATACCTATTGACAGCTGAGACAAATTATTAAGGTGAACTGAAATGAAATGCCCTTGTTTCCTGCACCAGTGAACATCCCAAATGTGGCATCTCTTTTATTAGAGATGAAACTACTCTGTTATTCTCTCCATTCCACCATTTTCTGAATGTTCAAGATAGCAATTTCAATGGCAGCCAAGGACACTGAATACATTGTATTTCAGAGACAAATCTTCCACTGTTATTGTTCACTGGTATTTCTGCCCCAGAAAACTGGAATGACACAACTCATACTAAAATAATAAATGTGTAGAAGCATATATCATTATTACAATCATAATTTTTTTTAATCTCATCTACAAGAGTGAAATATAAGAAGACACAGGATAAAATAAAAGAGAGTCTCAGGACACTCACTAACCAAACCAATAAAATTAATTAAAACAGTAAGCTAGCAGTGTAGGGAATATGATTCTAATCTATTGTCTCCCTTGAAAAAAAAAATCAGTCCTAAGATTTTTTTTTTTTAACATTTCCTTTGCTAAGAAACCTCCACAAAATTTTCCATTATGCCCGTAGCTTGAATATATTACGAGTGTCTTGATTTGAATCTATACTGTTGTGTGAAGAGAACTTTCAATTGTTTTTGTCCCAAATAGGTGGTGGTGGGGTTTGTGTATTTGTACTGTCATGCAAAAAAAAAAAAGCCACACCAACCCAAAGCCTTTATGTATTCACTTTATCCCACCAAAGTCAGAGGTATTAGAACAGACCAACAACCCAATTTTCTAGGAATTCACTAGCACAGAAGAAAAGCCATGAAGATTATGCAATTAGAAAAAAAATGGGTATTTGGAAACTGTATAAGGCAACGATGGAGACCAAACTTTACATTCCACTGTAGACTCCAGCACATTGTCCTACAGCAATTATAAGTGCATTAACAGTCTGTTTAGTAAATTTTTCTACTGTATTCTAGTCTGTAAAACTGACTGATTTTGTCAGATCCAACTGACTGAAACTATTTTCTGACCTCTTGAAAGTACCTCTTCTATATTCTGATAATATTTGCAGAACACTCACCTTCAGTAATTAGTGATTTTAGGGGAGAAAAAGTGCAAGAAGCCAGCCAAGAATTCCAAATGCACTGCTTTAGTGCTTCACAGCATCCAAATGTATTTTAAATTATAATTCCAAATACAGCACTTTATATGCTCAATCTTAATGCAATTTGTACTGGTGACCAGTTTATGCTCTGTCATGCAGAAATACGCTTCTTTTAAAGCCTATGGTCAAGCGATAAATTGCACAGTGCTCTCTAAAACAAACTTATCATTCACATTTTCCTCCACCACCTGTTAAAACAGGGGCCCCAGAAGTCACTGTAACGTGCCAGATGCAATTTCAAACAGTGCCCGTTTTCTAAAAGCAAGTCAGAGATAAATTTTACATTTTCCCTTCATAGTAGTCGAACATTTGCTGCTCTCTTCCAAAATGAAAAAAAAAGGAATTCAAGAAACTGAAGAAAACCTAAAGCTGCTGAGTTAGAGAAAGGATTCCATCTTGTATTGCTAACAGATATGCCATAAATAAACAATTAATTAATTTAAAATGCCTTTGCTTGGGAACACAGAGAACTTGACAATATCTAAAAAAGATGCTGGTTTCCCTAGTGGCCTGTAATTCACTTTTAGGCTTTTAAAATTTCTTCTCTTGGGACTTTCAAAATCTTAAATTTATGAAAATAGAAGTGCATTTAAAACATTCCTAAAAGTAGGATATACTTACAGTTTAAAAAATTCATTGCTCTTTTTTAACCTAGCATCTCTTAGCAAGAAGCAGATGTATATCAAACATCGTCAACGGCAGAAACAATAACTAGAATCAATTTTCAACAAGTTAGCAATTTCATTCTTCATATTTCAGCTCAACACCAGTTAGGTGAAACATTGTAATAAGCCAAAAACTGTAATCGAAGAAAATAGCTTTTTATATTTTTATCATCTCAGTCCTTCAGGAAAAGCACCTGTGATCCTCTCAGGGTCCCAAAGGGGGCTGCTAACTGACACGGCTGTGAAGAGCAGTCAGGTACCGCTCTTTAAGAGGAGGCTTCAACATGATCAAAAGCAGGGCAGGCTGCCAGTTTTCCTGGCAATCCCAAACGGACAACATTCCATTACACACACCTCCCTCAGCCCCTTTTCATACTGAGCTCAAATAAAAGCCTTGGCTGTGCAGCCTGTGTGAAAATGGCAAGCAGCCACTCACTCCGGTGAGATTGGATCAAAGAGAACAGGATAAGAGACAGAGCCGATTACACCATTGCTCTTTCCAAGCTGTTCGATACATCAGCAGCTCGGTGTGTGTGATACCTCAAAAAACTCTTTCAAACTATTTGTAAGAATTCATCTCCATTTAGTCTCTGTCTTGCAAGCCATTGGCACATTTGCTGCTGGAAACATGACCCACCATGGCAGTAAAATCCCAGCTGTATTACACGTAAGGGACTTAGCCAAAATGTGGTTTTTACTAGAAATGAACTTATGCACAATGACTTGATATGCAATTATTCTGTAAACATATTCATTTATTGGTAATACGTTTTTTGATATAAGTAGCAAGTACCCTAAATTGGTCCAAGCAGAAATTAAGACAAATTATATGTTAGTCCTTACAGATTTAGTCAAAACCAAGTACCCCAGGCTTTACCTGCAACTGCTCAGATGCACTGAGGAGGTTATATTTTCCATGCAGCCAGCAGCTCCAATGTCACATGAACAGTCACTTTTTCCCAAGAGCTCAGCTTCCCTAATACTCTTTGAAAAATGTAGTCTGCATACTTCTTTTTGAGTGCTATTTTCCACATTTTATTTAACATGAAGAATTTTTTTCCTTAGGACCTTTGGGCTTTGTTGTCAGAGATGGCCTTGACTGACTGTTGATTGGCGATTCCACCAGAATCACCATAAGGAGCAACAAAAAGATGAATTTAAGCACTTCTCCATAAGAAAGAAAAGACCCAAGAAAACACAGTCCAAATATAATTACAATGAAAGAAAAGGGATTGTTAAGAAGAAGGCCTTTGAAAGCCTCAGACTCCATTTGTATTTTCTAGGTCCTTGACATCACCCTACTGTTTTGATACCCATTCAACATTCTGGTTTCCAAACCTTCCTTGACTGATTTAGCACAGCAGCACATAAGGCCAAGACCTGAGTAGGCAGTTAACTTTTCAAAACACTTGTTTGGCACCTAACTCTCAGAAACTCTTCTTAAAATGCTTTTTTTTTTTTCTTCATTTAAAACATTTCTTCCCTCCAAATTCTTGCAAGAACATTAGGTGAAAACAGAACTATTACCTTTTATCATTATATTCAATGAGAATTCCAGGTGTAATAGAAACATTTTATGTCCCTTGACTTTCTTATAAAACAGTATTTATAGAGCTTATTCACATAGTACACTTGCTTTTTCCATTCACATTCCTATATCATCTACATTATTATAGTTTCAAAATTTTGCTTTACCCAGAAAAGAGAAAGGCATTATTTATTCACCACAAAATTCAGTTCATGCCTGTCTTTTTAGACTGCTTCTAGCAATTCCTTATTCCAACAGAGCTATTGCACAGGAAGTTCTGTTTCAACAGACAAGAAAATTGTAATTATTATATTTAAAAATTGTTTTCCTGCATCTTTTTGGACAGTGCTATGCAGGACTAACAAAGTTTTTCCCCTTACAATACAATATAGCAATGTAAGGAAAACTGACTGGAAGGAGAAGATTCACTAGAGCCTGAAGAAGTTTTCTGTTCCATTATGACTGTTTCTCTCTTCATGATCAATTACTGGTGCCTATTTACAGATTCTCTCTGTGTAGTGAAACCCAAACAAGTTTGAAGAGGGGGGAATCAGTAGTATTGTGTGAACACTATCAAGTAGTACCAACCCCACGGCCAAACTCAGTGTGCAGTAATTGCTTCCATATTTAATTCCCTGGTGTGTGGAGAGAGACTTTGGATCCTTGAGAACCAATGAGCTCTGTAAATTGTTGTAGTGGATGACAACTCTCACACACTTGGGGTTGACATTACTCTGGACAGAGAATGTGAATTGACTGTGGGAATCCCACAGTGGTCATCCTGCAGAGTCCTCACCCTCAGAGTACTGAAAACTCTGTGCCACATTTGGTATTTCAGCATTTACTTATTGCTGCCAGTCTATCATAAAGCTCAAGAAATATTTTCAAAGCTGTAACTTTTCAAACTACACTGGCCAGCTTATCGTCCTCAGACCACCACAGCTTCAATGCCACCACTATATAAAATACATGTGACATTTGGCTTTGTTTTCTGCTGGATGAATGCTATTAGACAGATGCATTCAAATAAATCTGTTTTACTGAGGACACCTTTTTAGCATTTGAGGTCTGAAGAGAAAATGAATGCAATATTATCTTTCCTGTGGAAAGACAATTCATTGGCAAATACAGAGCTCCATAAAATGAGCAGAAAATGTAAGACTTAGACCAATTTGACTTTCTTCTTCACCTAAAGCTCATAATAGCACAGAAAGCACTCTGTTCTGTCTCTCCTCATCAAAACACTACTGAGACAAGCCCATTTAATTGGAGCAGAAAAGGTTTTTTCCCCTGTAAAACCTTCAGCCTCGGTGCACATGTTAATCTGCCTTCATTCCAATTTTCTGACAGCAAGAGTCATTGGATTTATTTCACTGAATTGCAGTACTTCACTAGTGAATTATATGATCATTTTAAACTGATTGTATTTTCTAGGCAGATAATAGCACAATCATTAGATAAGTCCAACTCCTCATTTATCAACATCTTATTCAGGTAACTCTGAAAAGAAGAAAGTATCTTAAGACATGAGGAAAAATTAAAATACTTACATTTACAGTGAAAATAAATTCCTGTCACATCCTTGACATGAATATCATAATACTTTTGTTTCAGACATCTATCTAATAAAACTTAAAAAGCTCTGAGAAATTCTGAAACCTTCAAAGCTCAGGTGGCTTCAGGTTCTTAGGACAGGAAGAGATACTGACAATATACAAGTTTAAATTCCTCTGCTCCACCTTGTAGCATAGAAAGCAAACAGGAGAACATTGCTACAGGGGGGCAGGATGTCTCAACACCTGCACAAACTGTACCTTGGTTGCAGGGGCTGCAGCTCCATGCTACCAGCCAATGGAAATCTCACAGATTACCACAGAATTCCTGATAGGCTGTGGAGCAGGAAGCAAGAGAGAAGACTTAATTACTCCCCAGAGTAATAAAACAGCAAAGCAATAAAATAGGTCTTGTAACTTTTCACTCTGCCTTTTCCGTCACTGTTGCCACAATTGCTATCATATTTTCTACTGCTTCAAACAAATGCAGAGTTACACTTCAGTTGACATCAACTTCTCTCCCTGCCACAAGGAAGATATATTTTTTGAAGCATCATCTAAAGTTTCAGCACCCTGGCGATTAAAGAACACATGTGGCAAAATGCACACATATTGAAAATGTGCCAAACACCAACTGAACATACATGAAATATTCATAATGCTCTCAGAAGAGCCAGGCTGAGACTGGGAACACATTCTTTTTACTTAACTTTTCCAGTGTCAGGTTGCCACTGCTGTCACTAAGATCTCACCTCCGTCTTTATTCCCTCATTCATTCCTTCTCCAGCAAAAGCTACAGCCATGCAGAGTGACAGGGGACATTGTGATACGCAGAAGGAGGCGCTGATGTCTAAATGTTCTTGTCTAAGCAACAGGCAAATTAACTGTAACAAGTACCCCAGTTAGATTTTGAGTTTAGGGAAAGTATCAGGAGTTTCTAGAAAAACTTGCATTTGTGGTAACACTTTGAAGGATTTCACTCTTACAAGGTTAAACTCATGAATGAAAAAGCTCTGATAATGAAATACCAGAGTCCAGAACTCCCACTAACTTAGACATTTTCTGCTCTCCTGAATGCAGCACACTTGGCAAGACTGCTTATTTCACTGAGTCAAGAAAGGCAGATGTAACAATCTGTAAGAGCCGTGTTAAGCCAGCTCCTTAATCTGGCTCTTAGACTTCTGTGAGAGCAATTATGGCAAGGAAATAAAGGAATACCTGTTTGTTTTCAAACATTTTTTATAAAACTTTTATAAATCAAAAATGAAAATGTGTCATGGGCAGCAAGAGAGTGAAGGAAAAAGCATGGCTCAGTACTAAGTGAAAATAACAGTATCCTTACTTAAAACTGAGAACTCCACAGTGAGTTTGCATACCAAACTACTTAAAAGTGTTCATTCATAAAAAGTGTTCATTCATAAAAAATAATTTAATCACATATAGCTCTACAACAGCTGTAAATATTCCAAGTTAGCAACAACAAAATTACCTTTTAAAGTAATTACAAGTTTTTAATGGTCTATAAGTGTAACCTATATAAACAGAACATTTTAATACTCAAGTGGAAAATGGCCATTTACGCTTCAATAGCCCTGTAGCCAGATCTATCAGAAATGTACCTTTCATCCCAATTAACCACGATAGTGAATACCCTATTGGAGCATTTCCCAGTTTGGATGCAGACTGAAGGTTAACCAGAAGCAAAGGTGTGATTCCAGAGCAGGGAAGTGCAGGCAGACGGACCCAGTAAGGCAGAACATGGATACCAAGGATCACACTGTAACAGGAACACACTCTGAGCAATGGCAAGGGCTGCACAAACTGCACTTGGAATTTCACATGAGAAATCACGGAATAGGTAAACCATTGCCAGAGACAGTGTTTTGGTTTTTTTCCACAGAAAAGGAACTTACGGCTCTCTGGATGGGCTTCATTTTTCCATTGCATAAAGATCAGCTAATTGTATGGGACCACTTCATAATTGATGGAGAGAAGTGGGAGACAGCACAGCTGTCTAAAGGTAAAAGCAAGAAAATCTATCCTTTTCGTTTCTGTGTAGCATCCTATGCAGAGGTAGACCAAACACATTTCAAAACAAGCATCCTTTTTATCCTTACTGCTACTGATTGCGAAAAAGTCTGTAACAGGACTGGGGGGTAGCTTTCACCATGGCAAGCTATAAAATCTTAAGTAGCATCTTCCCAAGTCCTTCTCCCTAACAACATTCTGAAAGGAGGCTTCAAAGTACGCATTTTGGGTTTAGTTCTAGATCATGGAGGAAGCAGTCCATCCTCATCTCTTTCCAGTTAAATCTCTAATTGCTCTTGTGTTAAATGAACTCAGAAATAAGTTTCAGTCACTAGAGAAAGAGTAATCATTTACTTATCTGCTTTTAAGAAAATTGTGAAGTGTAACAAGAGGTGGAAAAGTTTCTCTGGGCTTTGCTTTTTAATACCAGTTAGTGCTTATTTAGCTCATTAGATGTTAAAGGTTAGAAAATCCAATGTTTTGTTTTTCACACAGCAATTCAAACTGATGACAGTTCTGAAGTGGGACATGTCCCCACAGACATTAAGAATCAGGAATTTGATTTTGTTACATTTACTCTCCTAATGCTGTACAAAAGGAAAGATGAAAAAGTAAAGGCAAATTCATCAAATGCTTACAAATCCAAAAAAGCAATTTTCTTTGTCACTTATTATCCATCAGTCAATCTGATCATCTTTTTTTCATTTTTAAGCTGTCAAATCAAACTCCATTTAACTAAAATGGACCTTTAGAGTCAAATGTTGATATAAAGTATGGGATTTTCTGATACATATACATCATTTGGGTATTTGACTACAGTTCCCTTTTCATTTGAATGAGCTTTCATGCCTTTCTGACATGTGACTCCCAGTCATCTTTCCTGACTATTGATATTAATGCACTAGAATGCTAATAAACATGATTGAAAAAGTAAGAAATGAGAGGCTCATGCTATACAAGTCTACCATCTGTTGGTTTTCACTTCACTGGATCATCTGCCCCATGTCATATTTATCCAATGACATGAAGCTCAAAACAAGAGCATCAGACACCAGCCTTTTGCTGTCCTCTGTGCCAGCACAGGTCCTCATCTCAGGCAAGCCTCAGTGCAGCAAGGGGTGGGCATTTGGCATAAACACAGAGTGTATCCACAAAACCTGCAAGAGTAAACAAAATAAGGCGACAAAGCTGCTTGGGCCACCAAATACGACTAGAGACCCGAGTTCAGTTCTCTCCTTTCCAAAAGGCAACATAATTCACTTGCCTGTACCTGTTCTGAACTTGAAAGGAGTGGCAGGACTTCCCATCTCCTGTATAATCTCAGACTCTGTATCTGAAAGAAACAGATGCTTTCAGAGAGAGGTTTGGTAGTGTGTGAGCATCCTGAGAAGAAAAAAACCTAAGAGGCAAATATATCCTTCCTTCCCTAAAGCACAGGAACTAGAACATGATCCTGGTAAATAGTCCATCTACCACACTGCTCTGTTTTCAGCACAGTTCAAATGTACTTGGGGCAAAATAAAACCAGGAAAACCATACTGGACTGCTTTCCTTTAGCATACACCTTATATCCAAGTACTTCCAGCCCACAGGATTTCCTTTTAATTATTAATTATAATTTTTAATTCTTAATTTAATGCTTAATTAATTAATACTTTTAATAGTTAATTCTTCAGCAAGTACTACTTAGCTTGTTAATTCTTGTTTGTAATTCATATATTATAAATAATCCTTACTCCTACTTGTCAGCAATATTTAGTAGCATATTCTTTCTAAGTCCAAATACCTGATATTTTAAACTATTTTCAAATATAGAACATTCAGTTCTACTCATTAGTGCAGTGTCTTCCATAAAAATTCAGAACTAAGTTTTAATTTTATTTGCAGTTCATGATGAAGCCTCCATATGTAACTATTGCCATTAAAAAACAAAACAAAAGAAACATCAACAGCTCAAGAAGCTTGAGAACCAAAGAATCAACCAGAAGTGGTCCCAGTATCCCTTCTTCTGTGCTCTACCTCAACTTAGTAAAATATGTTGGTAATTCAGGCTTAGCAACACTGGCATGAACGTTAAACATTAGATGGTTTATTAAGATGAAGAAAACTGATTTGGATAGGGTAAGCTTTTTTCCAGCTTTGGAATTACTTGGAGTTCAGTGCTGTTCACTGTTAGAAATCAGTGTCAGGGAGGTTGACTCTACCAGCTCAGAAGCAATGTGAGGGGTTACACCCAGCTGGCAGCGTTCTATTAATTGTGCAGGATTTTTAATGCTTTTGGCTGGCATGTGTTTCAAGTCAATCAAAGCCTTCATTTTCACATGCTGTCTCCTTCTGATTTCTAAGGCTGCTACTCAACTTCTACTCTAAATTATTTCTGTACTACAGCTCAGTGTTATCCCATAGCTTCATTTTATTCCAGAGACAGGTCAATTTCTGCCACAACAGTCATTCTAAACGTACATTTTCAAGTAAATAACAGAGAAAAAAACCACCCAAATATGTTTGTAAAGTATTTGCATTCAGAGCAGGAAACTATCTTCTTCATTATGCAAACAGAATCTTGGACCCTCATTTCTCCTGGAATTAGAATATTTCAGTCTCGATTCCAGTAGTACATTTGGTTTGTCTCTATAGTTTAGCTGTGCAATAAAATCTGAGCCTTAAGCCGATTATCTAACTCTAGTGTAAACATTCAAGATATTCAATTTCATTTGTTCTGCCCAGGCAGAACAGAAAACCTCAAAACTTACTCGGAATGAAAGAAAAGATAACAAAATTTATGTACCTCCTAAAAAATATATGTTTATGAAACAAAGATATTTCTCTTTTGTCTTTCATTCTGAACAGTTTATGTTCCCACCATAAACCATGTTCCCTGACTCCATCATGTAATCTTTTATCATTGTCTAGATAACATCTACCAAAGAACTGCTAAAGACAAAGAATAAACATGCAGTCATTCCTAATGATAAGAATAGGACATGATAAGTACACAAAGGTTAAACAAACAAAACCCTAAAACCAAAACCCACCTGGAGCCATTTTCTTTGATCAAGAGCCCTCCCAGGACTGTCATACCACAGAAAAAGCACAGGAATCAAAACCATAAGAAAAATCAAAAGCCACTCAGGCCATCCTCATTTCATTTATGTGAGATCTTTCTCCAAGTACTAAAATATGTAAAATATAGTTGGGCGGGGGGGGTGTTGTTTTTTTTATTTTTATTTTGTGTTAGGGTTTTTTTTAATGTTAAAATCAAATTTTCCATACAAAGCTATGGAGTAGCTGGGTTAATAATCCTTTCTTGTCACCCTAAATATAGATTTCTGTCAAGGGCACATAGATGGGTTTTGTGAAGTTACAGGACTGGTGTTCAGATTAATGGTTCTTGTCTGTCTGTCACCTGGAATAGACACTTTCAAAAAATGCTTGCAGCATGACTATAATTGGCTCTTTTTGTTTTTAGTTATTTTGAAAATATTTTATTGGCAACTCTTTGTAAATGAAGTTGCTTAACTGTGAATCAAGGTAAACGGAAACCATTCAGATCTAATGGGAAAATAAGTGTTCTCAGGAGAAGAAAAAAACCTCTTGATTTGAAGTTGAGTCCACAGATGAATCAGTTTACTTTCCTTTAACAGATCTTTCCCCCCAGGTTCTCTGCTTCTAGCATTTAACCATTCCTGTTAGGAGAACCTTTGAGAAGCAAAGGTCATTCCGCGCACTGTTGACCCAACCCTTGCACAGGGGATGTTGATACTGATACCTGAAGTCCACGTTGTGATATGGTTATGATGTTGTCTGGTCCAGCACTGGAACAGTGTTGGATTCAGACAGAAACTTTCCACAACACCACGATACCCTTCAGTTACTACTCAGCTGCATCAGCTGTGAGTCAGTGACCGAAAAGGAAAATGCTTCAAGTCCATGTCCAATTGCATGAGTTTCCAGCCTTCCAGAACTGTTAGCACTCACCTTTAGAGACAGAAGATTAGGTTTACTTTTAGTGCCTTACCATCTGGCACTGCATCACTTAATGGGTGAGCTTTCCATTCTACTTTGATCAAAATAAAATAAAAAATAAAATTCATCACAAACATCGCGCTGTACACGTAACATCCAAAAAAACCAGATTGAAAATCGCACTTGGTGCATTTGTTGCATGAACAATTTGGTGTCTGAGGAAGAAGTTATGTTCCACACATTTTGCCAATAAAAGTCACTGAAGTACTAGAAAGATGCACATTTAATCAAAATCTAAGAAGTTATAATTACGAGAGAAAGCAATTACTTTAGAAAATGGCAATTCCTTTCCTCCGTAGTATTATCATCTAAAATCTTATTTATTCATGACTAGCCTATAGTAAGCTCAGCATACATTCTAATGACTCTAGAAAGCAGTATTATTATACAGTAAAAATAATTTAAATCAATACTTACTAAATGACAAAATACAGGTCTTTGACAGTACCTCCCCAGAGTATGTGAAAACTACTTTTTCTATTTACCACCTCCTTTTTAAAGTAGTATATTTTTGTGTTGATAGCTAACTGTAATTACTGGATCAGCTGTGCTGTTGATCAAATGTGGGAGTCCAGAGTGCGGGGAATATTTCCCTGCCTGTTTTAAGGAGTTTTACCCCCCTGGACAGCACTGGTTTTGACCTTCATCCATGGAGAAAGCTGCCAACTCTCTGGGAAGAATTTGAACTCACTGCCGTGTGAACTAGGTGATAGAATATTATGTAAGGTAGCACAGGGTGAAAATATAAAGGTGTTGGGTTTGTTAAAGTAGCAAATAGATAAAAAGCAAAACTCCAAAATGGAGGATTGTTGTTGTTCTATAACCTTCTTCTTCTTCTTCTTACTACTCCATTTAATGCAGAAAAATTGTTTAAAGTGATTGGATAGAAAAATCCACAGTTCCTGTGGACGTATTAAAAACATTTGTTGAATATTGGTAGAAAAGTGAAAATATCTGTCGTTTCAAACACTGATTGGATTGTTTAGCTTTAAAAATGCCATGTTATCTTGATTTCGGCGGCATTCACATCCCTCTGCTGTCCTCTTAACTTTTCTGATAAGACTTAATAAACTATCTGAGAGCAGAGAAGGCTAAATGTCCATTAATTAACCAAAATCCAGGCAAGGACCCAAAAGTCCTCCCCCAGCAGGGGAGGAATGATTTAAGGCACAGCAAGATCAACAGGTGGAATTCAAAACAGAATCCCACAATCAAAGTATCTAGAATATACCACAATAATACTCCAGAATTGTACAGGGTTAAATGAAACCAGGGCACAATTGTGATACCAGACCAGGTGTGGTTTAATTTCTCCTTGTTTTCAGAGTAACTTTTTAAAAATTGCTATAATTACTATCTTTGCAGAGTGGTAATGACTTCTCCTAGCAAAAAATGCTGATTTACCTTTTTAAACCTATTTTTAAGTGTATGTTCACATGAAAATGTGAGTTTCCTCTGGAGAATAATTTTCAGAGAGGCACAGAGAGAGAAAGAGTTGGCTGATAGCAAGGACTTTGTTATCTGCCCAAGTGAAAAAGAAAACCAACTTTAAAGATGTTCAGCATGCACGGTTTTATGGGAGATAGTCTTTGTTTACTCTGTTTTCAAAAAAAGTCAGTGATATACAGTAATTCTGTATGTGTAAGAGCTTGATGCTGCCAAGACACAGATGCTGAGAGGTTGTTTATCCAAACTCATTTATTCCATGCAATGTTCAAACTGTATGCAAGCAAAACATAGGAAACAATAAAACGATGAAATATTCCATTATTCACTGCATAGAAGAATTTTCTAGACATACATTGTGTCTAGCAAGAACCAGAACAAAGTCTGCTTTGCTGTCCTCTATAAGCAGTTTCTCACTACCAGATGAAAGGCAGACCTCAGCTTTAATGCACCACAGGAGACAGGAACCTCATTTTGTAGAAGCCCAGTAGGGTCAAACTCACAAAGATCATGTAGATTCATAGGACAGACCAGAACACACAGAGAGATGGAACCAGGATCAGGACCCAGATAAATGGCACTGCAGCTCTGTGTTCCGACAGCAAGCTGGACAAGGGACGTTGGGTGGAGACAGAACACAACAGCATCATCAATTTGTCTTAAATGGCTGACTTATGAAAAATCTGCAGACTGGCACATCTTCAGTGGGATTTATTTACTGGACAAAGCCAAAAAATGTGACTCAAGACCAAGGAAATTTCAAACTGCGAAGCTCCTCTACTTCTTGGGATATGCAATGTGTTGTAAAGAACATAAAACTAGAATCTCCTGAGCTGGAAGGGACCCACAAGAATCATTGAGTCCAACTCCTGGCCCTGCACAGACACCCCAACAATCCCACCCTGTGCCTGACAGCCTTGTCCAAACGCTCCTGGAGCTCTGGCAGCCTCGGGGCCGTGACAATTCTCTGGGGAGCCTGCTCAGTGCCTGACCTCCCTCTGGGGAGGAGAACCTTCTCCTAATATCCAACCTAAACCTCCCTGGCACAGCTCCAGGCGTTCCCTTGGGTGCTGTTGCTGGTCACCAGAGAGCAGAGATCAGTACCTGCCCTTCTGTTTCCTGTCGTGAGGAAGCTGCAACCAACAATGAAGTCTCCCTTCAGCCTCCTCTTCTGCAGGCTGAAAAAGTCAAGTGCCCTCAAAAGGCTTCCCCTCTGGACCCTTCACCAGCCTTCATAGCCTCCTTTGGAAAATCTCAATGTATCTCTTTTATATTGTGGTGCCCAAAACTGCACATGGTACTCAAGCCTGCACCAAACAAAACGTTTGCTCTAAGTCAGTCCCCTAAGACTCACTGGAGGCTAGAGAATTACAGACAGTTTCTCAGGGCAAAGAGCATCATGGTGAATTGGAACTGACCTCCTTGTGTGATGACTCGTCTTCAGAGGCCATGACCATTTACCAAACACCAGGCATTCAGAGAGAGTAAAATATCTTGCTCAATGCACCCCATCAGCTTTTGCTTTTAATGTATCTCCTGCAAGGAAGCAGAACATTGTTTTGATAGTATTCATCTCTTACATGCTACAGAAGGAAAAACCTGAAAAACTGTCCCTCTTTAAAAGCAAAAGGAAACAAGAGAGTTTGTAGTGATACAGTTCCTTGATACAATTCCTTCCTGAGAGCATCCTGTATCAGTTACTCTGATTACTCTGTATCAGTCTACACTCTGCCTCTCTAATCTTCTTAAGTCTTGATAAAACCCACTCATCATAAAAATATATTTGAAAAACAAACTTGCATTCAAATATATTTAAAATTTAAATAGAGCAACACACTCAGATTGCAAATAATCAGCATTAAGACAGTGATATTATATAATCACCATTCATTACGGATTATGTTTTGTATGTTGCACGAAGTACAACACAAGTACTACACTTCATGTAGCCATGTACAACTGGTGTAAGGGGGAAAAAAAGGTGATAGGCACTTTCCAGACTACTTTACTGTCCCTTATTCTTCTGCCACTGTAATAGTTTGCAGTGTTTTTTATTCATCTCGAAGTGGATTCATATCTGAGTTTTGAAAAGAATCCCATCTTATATGTGAATGAAAATATAGTGCTTTTTGAACAGCTGGCCTCTCCCTCCCTCACAGTCAGTGATTTGGCTACAGTTTGGTTCATTTCATAACACACCTGTGTTATTGCTAATAACTTTCAAGAACATCAGATGTGTGTAGGAATTGTCCAACACATTAGCCAAGAGCGTCTCTACACAGTTATTTTCACAACAGGCTGTACTTCAGAACAAATTCCCAATATCCCAACTCAGAGAAGACATCCTCTAAAATAATTTATTTTAATCACGGCAGTGACAGTAGTTCTTGGAAATTAACCACGTCGTGTTACCTCCAAGTAACCTTATGCATCCAACCTTTTAATCACTTTTGCACTGGATAATTGTTCCTGTTGTAAGTTAATTGGCAATTATACCTAATGACACAGTACCTTAAGAATAAAACATTGATTCTTGCTTTCATTGACTGATATTTGTTAGTAATTTGAGTTTCTGAGAGCTTCTGGCATTCTGTAACATATTTTATAAATGCTGATTATTAATAATTAGACAGAGAATACTGTGGATCATAGGAACAGAAAGGGAGAAGTTGTGTCTCCCTGCCCCAGGGGAAATGCTTGTCTGCTTCTGCCTTTCCTGGCAGATATTCTAGTCACTCCAGACACTGCTCAGTGGCCTCTCATGAGAAAGGCTTCACACTTCTCTGATCAGTTTGTCTAGTAGCCATGCCATTAAAACATTTTTCCTAATTCACAGTTAACATTTCTTTACTCCACAGCCATGGGAAAGACATTACACCTTGCTACTTTACAACAGCCTGTTACACACTTGAAAGTGCTACATACTTGATGTTTTAAGTTAAACACTGCAAGTTATTCCTTGTAGTAAGACTGTAGGAATCAGTCATTCCCATTTCTTTTCTACGGAGTGGTTACTAATTGCCATGCCATGGCTGAAAGCTATGCAATAGTAGAGAGACTGCTGAGACTACTTCACTGTGATATTTGTTGGGTTTTGGTTGGGGTTTTTTGTTTTGTTTTTTAAATATTATTATTCACTATAACATACATAGCTATATGATACCTACATAAACTATTTTACTTGGTGAGGTAAACCTAGTTTGAAGCCAGCCAGGGCCACAGTTTGTGACAGGTCAGACTACAGAAAGCACGAGCACTGGGCTGAGTGCCATCCCCTGTGTTGGGGTACTCCATTTGACTTTGGTTTGATATTTATCTGTCCTTGGAGCCAGATAAGCAGCTCTCTGTCAAAGGTTCAGTGTGCAGCACTGGCACATCTCACGCTGACTGAAGGGGAGCATTAGCCTAATTGGGTTGCTGTGTGCAATGCTATCAACCTCACCAGAGCCTGAATGTGACAACTGGTGTTCTGGTCAAACACGGATATAAGCTGCAGTGACCCCATCTCTCTGGCTTTGTGTGGCAGTTACATAGTATTTTGTAAAACTGATGCCTCTGTATCAGAAATATATTGTCATGGAATTCAACTTTTTCATTATTATTATTATTATTATGATGATGATGATGATGATGAACAAAAAAACCTTACTGCCTTCTCATGCCTCACACTACGGCACATGTCATACTACCACAATAAAACGATGATAAGAAACTGGGATGCAGTCTAAATGACATTAGAGCTGGCCTACAGCTTTTTACTATTTTTGATGGAAACAAAGATCTGTTCAAAAAGACAGGCTTCCGTAACTCAGAGCAGAAGTACAAGAGCTTATAAGTCTTGAAATATAGCACGACAACCCAGTGAGAAGCACTAGCACAAAAACTCAGCCCGAGATGAACAGGTCACCCAGCACCTCTTGTCACTAAAACCAAGACAAAAAGTTGGTAACATAATGACTTAACAAGCAACACGCTTCCTGAATTTTTAGGACCTACACAAATTATTAAGCATTGAATTTCCACAATTTTCCAGGTTTATCATCTGCGAGATGTTGTAACAAAGAGATAGGATCTGTCCAAATAGTAGAGATACCACTATGCCCTTTGTGTGAATATTAAGTCTTGCAAGTTAATGTTGTTCTGCTGAAAAAGCACTTGGTTTTGAATAGACATGCCAAGGTTTTACACTCCAGTTGAAAAGCTGAGTTCTCTTTTAAAGGATTTGCCAAACTTTCTAGTGAATTTGAGTCAACAGCTTTATAAAAGGCATCTGAACCCTGAAAAGCAAATTTATTTGGATGTACTCAACAGAGCCTCAAGTGAACCATTAAATTTTGTTCATTAGACTCACTGACATAATTTAAAACACTTCATCCAGATAAATTTTATGTCAAGCACAGTTTGATTTGTCCCCATGTGAAAAGTCCAGTCAGCAGAAGTTCAAATTTAACAGAATGAGTAAAGTACTTAAATGATGGCTAGCAAGAAAACCAATAAAACCTTCAGCAAGTGTATTTCTTAACCTAAGAAAGAGATCCCTATGCATCAGTAGGAAAACAGATATTCCTCTTTTCAGCTTGCACTGATATATTAACCATACAAACCTTTAATGAGCTTTCAGGAAGGATCCTGTTGCCCATTAAAACAAATCTTAAAGCCACCGTAGAAATTTGCTTCAGTGGGTTGCTTATTTCCCTCAATAAAGCAGAAAGGGAAACACAGGAAGGGCTGTGGCTGATCTAGTGAAAAGCCTGTTTTTCTGCTCCTCATATCTGAGGAGGGGGATCTTTGTAGACTTAAGTTCAGGGTTCCTCAGCAACATAAGCAGAATTGAATTGTTGTTGTTGCGAGATTGTCCATGCTTTGAAGAAGACAAAAATTCAGTTTTGCAGAAATTGCAGAACTGAGCCTACAGAATAATAGAATACGTGGGTCAGTAGACTGCTAGGAGACAGTGAGGGCTGAGAAAGGTTAAGGGGATTCCAAAATGCTTTTTGTGGAAAGGAGCATTTTCCCCTTTCTTGCACACCCACTCAATCCAACAGGACCATCTTCGCTCTGGTTTCTCTGTTCTCTGTGCTGGTCCCACACAGTTAGTGGGTGGCTCCCCAGTTCCAGAAAATTTACCACCCTGCTACGCTGCCTTTACGGACTGCCTCATCTGTGCGGGGCCTTTATACACATGTTATGAACTGAGCAATCATCTATGTTTTGGATGTACTGCTTGATCCTTAATTCTGTCTTGTCATTTCTAGGTTCTGCTGGAACTCCAACAGACCTACCGGCAGAGGGATAGAGATGTTCAAAAGTAAGTATTTAGATCACGGGAGGGAATATAATACTGCCTTTTTTTTTTTCCCTGCAGGAAAATATTAACTAACACTGTCCAAATTATTTGGAAAAGATTTGCAGTCCGCTCCTCCTGGGCTCAAACATTGCACAAAGACAAGGAATGTGACATTTTTTCACTGCCTGTTCTTACTGATAAACAGTGAAAAGTGGGGACAGAAGCCATAGGCAGAGTGGAATATTTACTTTCCCAGACACAGACAGAACTCCCAAGTGAAACACAGAATGCTCTAAAATTATTTTAGAAAGCTCTCTTATCTCTTGTCCTCTGTCATTGTATTGAAAGCACTGACAGCTTTAATAATTTTGGACAAACCTTATCTTATCCTACGCACTCCTTTTCCCATGTGCTCTCTGAAGAGCGGTCAGGCAAGTTCTGGGGAACTTTTATTAAAACTTCATTAAATCATACAAGTGTTTGTGATGACCACTTCACTAAGCAGCTTGGGCCTTGGAGTGTCTGTGCAGATGCTCAGGCTGGAGGACTCTGCCTGAGTACCCAGCAGTTTAACACAATTTTAGCTTTTAGAGAGGTCTGACAGTGCTGTAAGGAGTGGGGCTCCTGGATGCATTCTCGGGAAGAGGCCATTTAACCTGCCTTAACTGCTGAGGCTGACCATGCTGCTTTACTTCTTCTCTCCAGAAATTCCATGCCAGACCTCAGAAGTGCTACTTAGTAGAACTGCCCGCTATAAAACGAATACATTTCTGTAAAGAGCTTCCCTTTAGGGAAGTACAGGTTTCTGTGCAACAAGAGTGCTTGAGAGAAAGGAAACAAGCCTAACATGTGCACTTTCTTATCATATTAGTCTATATATTTCCATATCTTACATATGCTTTAATGGCAAAACTGAAAAAATCAAAAAGATGAAAGTGAACACCTGCAAATTTTCCCAACTTAAAACTACTTCAAAAACCAAAAGCAATTTTCAGGAAAGGTTAAGACTGTCTAAAGACACTTCTAGTGGAAATGTTGAGATTCTTAATCCTCAAGACCAGTTTGAAATAAAGAAATATCGTCAAAAGACAGACTTTACCCTGATTTTGAAGCCTGAAAATTCTGTAGGCTTCATCTGAATACATGCAAGACACAGCTTAGTCAGCTCCCAGCTGAGATGTAGAAAACGTTTGCATGTCTCGAGTCACGATCATACATACAATTCTGTCTGCACTTTGAAAAGTAATTTTTGTGCTCTCATTCAGATTCATACTTCAAGTCTGGCAAGAAAATGAACATTTCACTCTTCATTTTACTCCTCCAGGGTCTAGCTAGTCTGGAATTCTTTAACAGTCAGGTATCCAGAGATTAATTAGGAAGAGAAAACATTCTTCCATATTGAATCCAAAACAGAAACACAAACACAAAACCCTCCTTCTAAAAAAATATAATTTGAAGCACAGTAATGTTTTCTACACAATCAGCCAGTTGGAATCAGTAGAATTTTTTCCTCTCCATTTGCTATGAGTCTCCACATTCCCAGGCAAGCAGACAACAGACTTGGCTGTCTCAGAAATAAGCACTGTGCATTTGAGCCTCAATATTCCCCTTTTTTCAACCTGCTGTCAAATTTCAGACCACAAACTAAATGTAAATCTCTCAGTATAGCAACTCTTTTGAGAAGAATGGGCAGTACAAAATATTTACACATTCTGTACCAAAACAAAAAAAACTGGTACTGTCTCACAGGTTTTTTCCCCCCAGTAGAAACACAAAACAAAGTCTAAGAAGTCTATATACCTTGGAGGACCAACAGAAATCTGTGTTAGCAGGCACTATAAAACAAAAGACACTACTGACAATTGGGGCACTCTACTCCCTTAAATACACAATTGCTTCAGATCCTTGGACATCTTCAATTAAATAAACACTTAGAAAACAGTGGGCTCACTATCAGCATCATAATAGCAATTACAGACACTTTATGGAGAAAATTACTGGGTTTACAATAAACCCCAGAAATTTATGTAGGTAAAGAAAGCTGCAAATATAAGCATATGACCTCTTGTTTTCCTCTCTCCAAGTCAGAATGGAAACAGGGATTGGAAGGCAAAAATACTTACAAAAGGGACATGAAAAAGGGAAAGGTTTATCTGTTTGATGGGTAGATCTTTACACTAAACCAAATAATTCCACTGTACCCAGCGGTCACCTGTATGTTTACCTTTTCTCATGAGAGTACAAAAAAGGTAAAAATGCAAATATAAACAAAATAGAATTTCCAATTCTAAGTATGCTATACAATCCTTGGAGTTTAATTGACAGTGAGAAGGCCAAGCATACAATAGCTTTAAAAATTACCCTACATTTACACATACATAGAGCATTGTGTGTTGTAAGTATCCAAAGAAACTCTAGGTTAAATATAAAATATAAGGAATTTAAATTTTCATGCTTCATGAGCATAAGACTTGTACTAATTGCTGTAGATAGGAAGAAAGTAGACCCAGGAGGCAGTAACTGGATTTAATCCATTACACAGTTTTAAAGACCTTTTCTCTCCGAGGTGTCTGACACTGGACAAACTGTAAGAGTACATAAACCAAGAGTCTGCTGCAATATAAAGCTTAAATTCCTATAAAAAATTAGTTTGAAATTATCTTGATACTTGACTTCTTCCTATCAACTACTCATCCTTGTTAAAATGAAAAACTATTTTGCATTGCATTTTAATAGAAAATTGTATCTGTGGACATACTAACATCACAGAATCACCACAAATTATGTAACTTCTGCCATCTGGTACAAGCCCATCATAAGCACATGTGAAAGGAAGAATAATAATAATACATAAGCCCTGGAACAAACTGAAGAACAACAAATCTTTGGGACAACTGAGGCCGCTCAAAAAAAAGATTCTGAAATTTTTCAAAAGTATTTCTGTTCAATTAGATCAGTATGGAATTTTTTGGTCGGTAAATAACTCACCCAAAGTGTTTCTCTAAACCAAAAAATGCACACTGATCTAAAAACCACATTAAATTAGAGCTACTGTGTCATGAAGACATGAATAAAGCATATTTAAATAACAATGTACAACAATAGGAAGTACAGATTACAAGGAAGGAAGAAATATTTGGCTAATTTTTAGGTTGTCACTTTTCTCCAGTTCCCCTCAAGGAGCTCCTTGTCTGCAGTTCTTTTTTCCATACAAATCCCTACAAAGGCATTTTTTCCAGTCATCTCCATAACATCTCTTCACAGCATTGCTGTAACACAGCTTGTACTTCTGCTGAAGTCTTGGCGTGACATCCTGGACCTTGAAGCCCACAAGCATCGCAACAAACAATTTACTGTGGTCCAGATCTCAGATTTTACAGAGACAACTCTCCTGCACTTGGAAGAGATTTTATTTACTCAATCCATATTTTTATTAGTTTTTACTTCTACAAAGCCCTCCAAAGGTCAGTTAACACTATCAGAATTATTTTACTTCTATTATGCACATCCTTTATTAGACAAGAGATACGAAAATATCCTTAGAGAGGCCATCCTAAAAAATACTCAAAGAGCCCTGAAATGCGTGCTGTTTATTGTTACTTAGCAAAAAAAGTATAGCAGGAAGATGAAACTTAAGTCTTGAAAATGAGAAAATTATCTTTTACATCTCCTCCTCCTCCATTCAGTATTGTTTTTCTGAAAGGACAATACAAATATTCTAATCAAACCCAAAGTTTCAGGATCCAGATGAGTGAATCACTGTATAACTGACACACAACTCTCTGCCTACACGTAAACCCTCATCAAACAACACAAGGATAGCTGTGAGAAACCTGCTGCTAAAGTTACCATCAAGCAACATTTTACACCCGAGTTGCAAACATCACAAGGAACAGGAATAAAAATTAAAATGCTAATAAATCTTCAACAATAATGATAAAAAAATGAGCCTATAATTATTTCTGCCACTCTCAATGCATTTTTAATACACTTCTATGTGGTAAGATTCATCAATTATTATTTAGATTAAGAAAAACAAACCAAATTATCTCTTAATCTAACATCATATATGACTGTAAGGACTCTCTGAAGTTTAGACTCATTCAAAACGTGTGACTTTCCATCATTTTACTGGACTTTAACTCCCAAATTCTCACCTCACCTGCTACAACACTAGACCTGAGCCCTGAACAAAAACAAGCCAGAGACACTTGGACAAGAATTTAATGATACAATATTTTAAATATTTAAGAGTAATTTGAATAAGTACTAGTCATCTTAATAGCACAATTTATAAATGCTCACCAGGAGCAGACACTTTCTCACGATAAATTCTTCTATTCAAATTCAGTAATGAATTAATTTTTAATAAGGCAGTGATCTTGTTAGCATTAAAGGTGACTTCCCCTTTCTTTTCACATTAAAAAAATCAGGCCAAAATGCTCAAAGTGGTTAACCTCTAGGTGCTAGGTATAAAGAATGATGATTTTTCACACATTCTAAAGCATGGCTGACATACCAAGAAAATAAAGAAAATATATCATTTAATAGTGCAAATAGGTTTCAACTCAGCAGAATGACTTACCTTAGAAATTTATTTCAGCTGAGAAACAAATCTTAGCTTTTGTATTAAGTTCAAAATATAGTTACTTTTTAAGGCATTTTTGTAAGTGTGGTTTAGTATTTTATAATTTTTGAAACATTTTTAATAGTCTACATTTTAAAGGTTTCACAAATATATTGCCATATTTGTGATAATATATTTAAATACTAAACCAATTTATTATACATTTATATTACTAATTTTTCCTCATGGCCTAAATTATTGCTTATAATATTTTTGCTGGTATGATAATACAACAATAATATTTTCTTTCAGTTTTTTAGTCTACCTTTTCTAAATAGCATTAATTTAAAAACTCAAACTCATAAATTAATGAAAATCTAGATTAGTTAAGGAATTTTGCTGAGAACAGAAAGGAAATTCTCTCTCTACAAAATTGGGAAGACTGAAGCATTTCAATGTATGGCAAGAACCAGAAGAAGTAGGAATCACACAAGTGTGGTTGATTTTTGACACTGTGTAGCATAGCTTGCTATATATTTCAAAAACATTCCCTCTGAATGGAGAAATTAATTCATGAACATTTGCTCATAAATTGATAGAAGTACACTCAAGTAGTGCAATGTAAAACAAGCAATCCAGACTGAAATATTTTAGAAATATGCATAAATTCTTATTTCCCATTATTTGAGGAAAAAATAGCGATGTACAGAGAGCAGAGTTTGTCTCAGTTGAGAGACAAGTTTAGGAGAAAAACACTCTGGAATGTGTGTTTCCTCTTTAAAGAAAAGGGTTCCAACAATCCCTTTCCACCAATAAGAAATGAATACTAGTGGACAAAAGTGAAAAAACCCAACCATTTATTGACCAACAGAATGCCCACACGACACAGTAGAAGGTAAATAAATGCTAGATATTGAACTGTCAGACCTCACTCCACCATGTGCACACACACCGGAACAAAAACCCAAAAGGCCAGGGAAAGAAAAAAAAAACAACAGTGGTTTGCACATGGTGGGAGCAAATGTTGTGGGTTTTCAGGGGGAGCGGGCTTTGAGAAAGCCAACAAAGAGCCCCCCTCCCCCACCTTACAGCTACAGCAACAATTTTTGGGCATAAAACAGACAGTCAGGGAATAGACTAATCATCATAAAATCATCCCAAGACAGAGCTTTAAAGCATTTTCATGGGGCCTTCATTTAGAAGAGAGTAAAATATCACTGGGAGAACTTTGGGATGTCAAATTTTAGAGGCATACAGGTATTGAATTTATTAACCCACACATAAATAACTCAAGAAGAATTCACACATACTATTAAATACCTTTTAAATTATACATATGTGCATACATAAAGTGTGTGCATACAGAATGTGGAGGCTTTCTGACCTTTGTCACATTATTATATACACGTAGATCTTTAGCAAATATAGACAATTAAGCTAAATCTCAAGGGAAGAAAGCATTGTGATTTGAACTGACATTTGCAGAATAATAAAGTGATTAATTTCTATTTTGAGCTTTTTTCCTTTCAAAAACCATTGCAGATACTAGTGAAAAAGTAGGTGCTGTAGTTGAGCATGCACAGTTCTCAGTCTGAATAAATAAAAATAGGGAAAAAGCGGGAAGCAAGGACACACAAAAACTGGGTTTTATAAACTTCCTAGGATTTAATTTTCTAAGTTGATCCTAAATTAAACTGCCACATGTGGAATGTTGTCCCGGGTTCCTTGGCTGAGAATTGCAGTGGTTTAGCACTCCTGTCATCCAGGAGGGAATGTGACCTCAGGCTCCAGCCCAAAGGGGTTTTATTCTGCAGATGTACACAGATTGCCCTGCTCAAGAGCCCTTGTACCAAACAACTGACTTTTTGAAGACATGCTGTTGCTCCCAGATGTAACTACACTTCTGCCAGAGCCACATTTTCATCATTTTCATGATAAAGAAAAATGCTGAATCAGTGTTTCTAAGTGGAGAACTGATAGGTCTGAGCTATTTTATTTATTATGAACAGCTAAATTTATTGGGGTTTCTTGTTTGCTTTTTATTAGTTATGTATTATTTTCTCCATTTTTAAAATAAATTTTATGGTGTTAGTCTTGCTTTTACAGTCAACCCTGTGAGTTACATGGCATTTTACTGCCTTCAGACTTAAACTTTCATAGCACTTGGGCTTTTCCTCCTGGTAAGTTATATGAAAAACCTTTAGAGAAGTATAGAGTTATTTAATGATGCTTCCTATATAATAAAAGTATATGTTATTGGTATTGTCTATGTTCACCATTATAGTATGTTTAAACTTTTATTAATATTTATTCAATTAAAAAAATGTAGTCAGTGGAAAAAAACATGTAAACCAAATAGGTAACGTACATGGTCATACAAGCTTTGTGGCCTTTTTCCTACCAGTCTCTCACCTATTACTTAGAACTCAAGGAAATTAAGCTTTGATTTGTAAATATGTTAGTGTATACATAATAAATTAACCTGAGGTATTTATTTGGAGCCGAGAGCTAACATTAAAAAATTCATTTCATACAAAAGAAAAATCCTTTGTAAATGTGAATGGGACACGGCAACGTTACTTGTGACAGGAAGCAACAGCATTAAATTAACACATAGCACTTGCTGAATTCTAACTTGTTAAACTGTCATGTTTCATTTGAAGGCAGTAGAGCAAGGAGCAATGGAAGCAGCTCAGGATCTGGCCTGGTAAGTAAGCACAGAAAACCCCTGCCCTTATAAAGTGAATTGAGAAAATGCTTAAGGGTTCCCACCACAGAGCTTGTGGAGCTAAACCCAAAGTCTCATCTGTTAGTCTGTCAATTGGTTTTTTTTCTTTTTTTTTCTTTTTTTTTTAAGTCATAGACAAAAAAATCTTGGTTTTAGCTCATCTTTCTTTGAATAATGAGATATCTGTAAATCATCAGGGAAGAGCAGCTCTTGTTTGCTTATCCCATACCCTGTTACATCTTCCTCTTCAGTGTTTTACACCATGTTTCAAATTGACAAAAAATGAAATACAATTATGAGAAAATGCAAAGCAAGAAGAAATGTTTGAACAAAGTGATAAATGCTGGAGAAATAGAAATGTGGACATTTAAATGTATGTCAAGCTTTCCATAACTGTTATACAGCATAAATAACATGGGAGGATGTGGCTTTGCTACTTGAGAAGACATACATCAAAATATTTTGACACATTCAATAAGCTGTTGAACACGACTAAAATGCTAAAGAAATAGATGAGCTGTAAGGAGGAAATATGCCAACATGTCAGGAGGGATGAACTGGATTATGTAAGAAAGGGACAACCCCTTCTTTCTCTTTTGTTTCTGTGAAGAAGCAGCAGAACCAGTATAAATGTGAGATAATGTAAGTTTAATTTCACAAACCAAACCCCTTCTCTAAAGCAGGACAGAGACACCCCTTCCTACTATCAACAAAACCATAACAATGACGGAGAAAATGTATTTTTTTCTGAAGGACAAAGCAGTGTATCTGTTGGGCCAGATGTAGCAATCTGCATATATACTACACTGCGTAACTTCAACTGTACACTTTATTTCTAAATACTCATTTACACATTTATTGAAGATATCATCTTCCAGAAGGATACATACTAGCATTGCTTTTATGTCAGATCCTGTTTTCCTGTCAAAGCACTAGTTTCTAAATATATATATATACACACTTATAAAAAAAGGAAACTTCAAGCAGAGCTGCTTCAATAAAGTAGTGAGTGATTTACCTGTTCTGCTTCAAATGTCATTACTATTCCTTTTGTAATATCAACTATCATACAGCACATTTTACCTGTATTCATTTTTTATTTTTTTACCAGGGTAATGCCTTTCAGATGCCTTTAAAGACATACATAACAATTTCTTTTAAAGACTGCCTCCTTTGATTTGAAGCACTGTGAAGGAACTGCAGTTTGACTTGTCAAGAAACAATACTTTTTCTTAACAATTTGCAGAAAAATGTTTATTCCAACACAAAAAGCACACAGCTATAACTCATCTTCTGCCAGAAGAAGTGCTATATGAAGATGTTTTCTTAGATGAAAGCAAGAGAAGCTGGATGAGAAAACTGGCAAAATGAAAGCAGAAAATAAAAACCACAGTGAAAGATGAAATCTCTGCTGTGTTGACCTCGATGCAGTCCACAGTGACTTCAGTGTGGTCAGAATTTCAGTCATCTGGCAAGGCTGAACTCTCAGTTCTCAGTGTCAGGAGCCACGACAGCCAGGGAGCTAATACTGTGGGGTACTCCAGTTGTGTGTCACTTGCCTTCCTCTCTTTATATCCAACAAGCATCCTCTCTTGTTTCTCTTGGACTGTCTTAATCCAAGGTCAGCTTTTGCTGGCATCTTCTCATCTGACACAAATCTATAACTTTCTAATCAAGGATCCCATCTCTTCCAGGCCTCCTTTTCCAGCCCGCACTGCCTGCCTTGTAAATCAGTTATACACTCAGTTCCCAATCAGGATCTCTGTTCCCAGCTTGCCTTCTGTGCCTCACCTTATTGGAACCATCCATCTGGGCTAAATCTCCATCCTTGCACCACTACTGCTCACCTGCTAAATTAATCCTAGATCCATGCTACTTCAATTTAATAATAGGAAACATATCTAAGTCCCATTTGCATCAATGTAAATGCTTTTAAATTGCCTGGCTAAATCACAGCAGAGATTGGATAAATAGAGCTCTGAAGATTGGGTAAAAGTTAAAGGAGGAAGAAAAATCTCTCTTTGAGATGAAGCAAGCCTCTGATAGCCATTTCAAATTAAATATAACCAATGGGAAATTGATTTGGGGGTAAATGTGAAAATATTGAAACAATCACGTTAGTGTGGAGTAACAAAAAAATGGCAAACAAGGCACTAGTTCATGTCAGAATAGGGAAGAATGACTAATTCAATGTATCAATATAATGAAAGTCACCCTTTATAAACCTGAAATATCTAGGAAAACATGAACTAATGTGTTGCAGGAAGATACTGACTTACAGGACCAGAAAACTGGAGAATTTTTGAACAGTGAAGTATTCTAAACTGGAGAAGTATTGCACAGTGAAAAAAAGAAGACGGTTATAAAGAAATGTACTCGATATGGAATGACAAAGATTTTCATAGCTTGAGTAGGTTTTTAGTACATTAATAAAACACACCAATTAAAATGATATCATAAGAAATAATACTAAATAGAAAAATACATCATGTAACACAAAAGAATTGATTATATATTTATAGAAGGAGTCATTGCCAAATTTCTTTGCCCTTAAGCTGCCCCATAGCTACACAGACCATGTGCTAGCTGTTCCTGAGAACATGCATTGCTTGTCATCTTCACTGATTAATGGAAATTACAGTGAGAAATCCTGAATCCAAACCTTACCTAAAGGTGACGTAATCAATATATTTGCATTCCCTCACAAGCAAGGATAAGGAGGAATATGATACTCTGAACTTATACAAGAATAAATAATCTTGGCTATAAATATAAGAGCTATCCATCACTCCTACTTATTTTCCCTGGCAGCTGCCTGGCAGCAATTTTTCAAGCTGGAACCAGCATCCTGGACATGGTGCACTGCCGGGACTGCAGGAAGAATGTGAACGGGTGTCAGGTTATAAATTGCTGCTCTAGTCCCGTATGGCACATAATCCTCCTGCAAGGCCAAACAAGGAACCACTGGATTTCACATGATGGTTTTATGGGGCAACAGAATCAGCAAGTTTGAAACAAGCAGCTCCTAGAGACTCGAAGCGAAGCAAACTCAGCAGGAGGGAGCTCTAATATAAGTCTCTGATTGCAGCCTGCTACTCAATTCCGAGTTCATCTTTGCCTCAAAATTGCCACTAAAGCTGAAATAACCAACAACAAGGACCTTTTTAGTACTGCTGCAACTTGAACCATAAAACTCATACAAAAAAAAATCCACTACCCCACTCAGTATGACTAATGGAGCCACTGCATCTTCTGCTTGTAATAAGGGGCAAAACTTGACACGAGGGACTGTTGAAGATCAGGCCTCTGTGCTTGAAAAATCCTTGAGGCAAACATTCTTCCAAGCATCATCAGCAGGGAAGAGAGGATCTCTGATTTCAAAGTTGGGTGAGCATCATCTGCAGCTCGTCATTAGCACTGCTAGCAAGGCTGTGAGCAGCACTCACTGTGCCGTCCCTCAGCTGTGGCACATCCATCTCCCACTAAGCCATATGGAAGAGACAATGGAGCATGAAGATCTCTGAGCCTGAAAGGGATTATGAGACTTGTTGATTATATGCACTGCACTTTCTAAAAATATGTATTACCACTTTTTTAAAAGAGACTTTCCACCCAATAATCCCTGACACTGAGATAGAACACAAAACCGTAGAAAATGTTATATACTTCCATCCCAATTTAATGCACAGAGTTGCTTTAAAAATATAGGATACACATGAAAGGGAAATGGACACATCCGACTATACCAGGAATTCCTTCCCTCACTCAATCCCGATCAACATAATTAAACACCACTATAGTGATTCAGGACTCAAACCTGCACTTTTGAAATCATTCTTCATCCTGAATTGACAATATTTTTTACCCCTTGAGAGTGTCAATAAGTGATATAAAAATTGAGCACAGAACATCCCAGAGATATTAACTTGATAGCAACAAATGTCACTTCTTTATGTGTCCCAACAACACCTGCAACTTCTGACACAACTGCTCAGCCAGTTTCATTTCCATAGTCACAGGTGTGAGGGTATGCAGGTTTTTCATCTTTGCAAGATGGAAATCCTCAATCCATTTCTCAAATGTTAACTAAAAGACCAGGATTTCCGTCCATTGATCTACATCAGTTTCACAGGGACATATTAAAAATGCTTGACTTAAAAAAATCCAAAACCATATGCATCCCATTACAGTGGTGAGCAAGAACATCTCATTGCCTGTTTCCTGTCACTCGGGCAACACTTCCAACCTCACTGAAGGTTGCTAGGAGAAACCAAATATTTGGACAAAACTTGCAAACATTAAGTGCAAAGAGAAGCAACAACAAACTTAAATTTGCTTTTCCACTGTATGAATTTCATGGCTATCATAGGACTAGAACAAATCACAAGGTGCAGATTTAATTGATTTCTAAAAACGCTTTTCACTACTTTCTAGCAGAAAACCATTTTTAGTTGGTCAGCATAAGAAGGGCATCATCAACACAGCTGTCCCCAGCATGGTGTAAAGGGTCTGTAATTTTTTTGTTTTCAATTGAAAATATTCTTAACACATCAAACTGAAACAGCATCCTGAAACTGCTGCTGGCACAGATGCTCAGTGGGAATCTGAATAATAAATGTGAGTAGGAACTCAAGCAAGTGAGTCCAAGTCTAAAATCAAGTGTTGCCCAGAAATTCCGGTGGCTCTCAGCATTCCCCTGTGACTGAGGTAGTTTGAAGCACTGTTATAGATGTCTTTTCTTCATACTGGTAGTTAATCTTTAACTTCCCTTGGGAAGGACAATAACTGGGACTGCCTCTATTAGAGCATGTGACAGTAGCCAGCTGGAATGTCTGAGGGATTACTGAACACGCACAGAGGTCCTCCCAGCCTGTGACACATGGTGTATTACCCATCTGGCAATCTTACACGTTTATACGGTCTCCCTCTAACATTTAAAATGTTCACCAGCTTGAATAAATAATCTGTTGTCAAAACCGGAAAAAAGAATAGAAAATTTATAGCTTAGCAGGAGAATTGGGGGCCATTGTTAGAACTGAAGCAACCATGTATCTTTCTTGATTTCTTAAGTCTTCTTTGAGAGTTGAATGATCTTGACAAATACCTGATGAAATAATTCAATGTATTTTCTTGATGCAGTATATATGTTTACTGGCTCTTACTTCTGAAGAGTGCATTAGATACAGCTACATTTCTCAAATAATTAATCACCATTTTTGTCAGTCAGACATAGCTCAGTTCAGGTTTAAATGGTGATTACTTTCCCTAGACTGCTGCTCTTTTTAAATTATTTATAAGATTGAGGACATTTCTATTAAAAGATTTGATGTTTCCATGTAAATTTTCTAAACACGAAGTAGTTTATAGATCATTGTTCAACACTTTTCAGTGACCAAATACAGCAGAGAAAAGCTATTACAAAAAGCAATGCTGTACTTCTCCTCTACTTCCAGGTAACAGACAGGTGGCATGATGGGAAACTGATGAACTGCTGATGGCACTGAAGGATTTAAATACAATACAGCTGTTTTTACTGGATAGAAAGCTGCATTCCAAAACTACATTTTTCAAAAGAGGAAAGACTGGGGAAACTGGAGATTTTGCATAACATGGGATATCAGGGAAAAAAAAACCTCAAACAAACTGTTGGGGTGTTTTAAAATTTTTCTCAGGTCCTTTTATATGCTCTCAAATTCAGAAAGCAATTTGATTTAGTAATGATATGGAGTAATATTTTTTAACACAAGGGGAAGAGCTCCACATGCTTCTTTGCTGGATATGACCAGAAAAGGCAACTGAGAGCTCCAGCTTTCTTTTGGGCTGGCAGTTTCCGCACATGCAGTGATTCTGCTTTCAATGGGAAAAGATACTACAATTTTTTCACTCTTTTGGCCCATACTTGAATAATCTGTTTTTTTCTTCAAATCGCTGAAATGTCCCTTAATGAAGTTAATTTGAAACTTGCCTAGCTGACATGAGGTATTAACACCACTGCACCTGTAGAAACCACATATGCTGACTAGATATTAGATACTCGAAGCTGTGATGGACCATCCCCTCATACTAAACAAGGACACAAAGTGTGCCAGAGCTTGTTTATGTACCTTTTGAGAGGTCTGCAGAAACATAGGGCTTTGGACAAATGTACACTGATGCAGTCTGGTGTTCACAGCGTGGGATCTAAACAAAGATTGCAGGATCACTTCCAAACTAAACTTGCAGCTTATTACCTTATTTCTTCAGAGCCATTTAGATTTGTTTGCCTATTGATCTTGGTGTCTGGGTCTGGGATCTCCCCAGACAGAAGAGGAAGAAGAGTAAGGGGAAATCATTTTCAGAAGAAATAGCACTGAATATCAAAGTCAATAAGGATTTCTAAAAATAAAGTCCATCTTAAAAACTCACCTTTCACTAAGAACCATTCTCTGTCTTAGCCATATCTCTATTTAAGTAGGTGCTTAATAAATATCTTCCTCCTGGCTTTTCGGCTGCAATATTAACAATCTAACAAGGGCTGAGAATTTCATTTAAACACCTTTACCAGAATCCTTTAATTTGTTAATTAAAATTTTACTTTAATACATCTTTAGATTAAAAGTCCCTTCTTTTTCCAACAGATGTTGGCCTGACTTCTCTTTTGTCTATCCCCAACTCCACCACCAGGATGGCTTAAAAACAGATGAGTCCAAGGTGGATCTCCTAATGAGTCTTTGCTTCCACAGCTTCACTGGCAAGCAGGGATCTTTGCGCTATAAAGCTTTGTTCTTCCAAACAGAATGATTATTCTTCAGTCTAAGCATGGAAATCAAGAAAATGTGCACCTTTAACAGGGAGGAAACGAGTACACATTACAAACTGAAGAGCCCTAAATTCATCCCGTGTTCAGACTGACATCTCTTATCAGAATGTAGTTATTTGGGCAATATAAAAATCCATCTGAGCTAATGCAAGTCCTTCCAGCACTGTTCCCTTTCATTTACTTGCTTGTGTTTTGGGGTTTTTTGGGTAACTGCCTTTATATATAATTAGTCACAAAATAAATATAAATATTTCCTTAATAATAACTAAAATAGCTTGACTTAATGCACAGTACAGAACTCTTTCCTACTAGAAAATATTATTCAAGAACCTATGTATCCATTTTTTATATGAGAGATGGTGTCATTTAATGCAGAATGCTCAGAAGATTAAAATACCTTCCCTGCCATTTAGTTTAAAGAGAAGCACATCAAGATTCCTTTGCACAGAGAAGTGCAAGTTTGGTATCAGGACACCTCTTATAGAAAATAAATCACAGTTGTTTCCTTAAACTTTCCATCACTTGAAAACCAAAATCGCCTTTATATTGTCTGCAAAGCTCAAACATTGTGTTTACCTGAAAGCAACCTGTACTCTCCTGTCTTTTTTATATACAGTAATTTTATTATGGGGATTTATTTTCAAAGGAAATTGAACAAGGCAATTTAAAGGCTCTCAGAGGAATAATAAGCAGTAGTCAACCTTGGTGGTTGAAGCAGTTATTTCCTATTTATTTTTCTATTATGTGTTCATATCAGAAATATGCCTATAAATGATCAAGTAGGAAACAACTGCAATCTCCAGGATAAAATGACAAAAATAATTTTCACAGAGAACCACAGACCTGTTAATAGGTTTTTTGGTAAGGCAATCAAAGTGGACTTGAATCTGTACAATTAAAGAAAGTGTCTATTTAAAAAATGGAATAAAACAGTGGGGCATCTGAAAAAAATAATGACTATGTAGATGATGTTCAAAGGTGGGATATCTTAAATAATTTTTTGGGAAAAAAAAGCGAGAAAAAGATTACATCAAAAGAAGGCACAGAGAACACACTTGAGGTGAAAAAAAACCCAGAAAAAACTGATTTGTTCCTTAGAAGTGGTGTCTGCAACTGTAAATTAAGGAGAAATTACTTACAACTGGAATTATATCCATGCTCCCCCTTCAGAATTTGAGAAATGCAAGGACCAGGGTGCAAAAAAGCCAAGTTACTGAAACAAAGTACTAGTTTGTGAATATAATGAAGTAATATAATAAAGTAAAATTTGCAGACCAAGAAAAACATCACTAACAATATTCAAAAACAAGCCGTGAATTCCTTTAGTGTTAAGGTGGGGAAAGCAAAACCAAGCAGTGCCATTTGAGAAGATATCAAACCTAAAACAAAGGTCTGCACTTGGCACACAAGAGAAAGAGCAAACAAGACTATATATTCTAGATTTCCTAGAGAAGAAAGGGATAAAAAAAGAAATGTTATTGATGGCAAAAGGAACTAAAGAAAAAAAAGGATTTTTTTTTTGGTAGGTGTCAAGAGAAAAGCAGAATTTTAAAGTTAATCAACAATTGCTAAGGGCTAAACTTCAGAGGTATTGCATGTGGATCAGGAAAGATGGCACTGAAGCATTAACACCCTCAGAAAAATAAAAACAAATGTGCAAATGAGAAGGTCAGAGATCAGTAAATTTGTTGTGTTTTATGAAATCTGGTTTTAGATATAAGTGGGCAGAAATATGATTTCATGCATTAGGCAGTGGAGAAGTTATTATCTAAATCAACAAGAATGGCAGCAAAACCCTCCAAAAGTGCAGGTATTTGTTACAGCAGTTGCTAAGGTAATACACAGAAATGTTGAACTGGACTTATACACCATTAAAAAAACCAAATCAAAACACCAAATTGAAGTATTTATTCCACCATCTGTTCTATGCAAAGCAAAAGTTATGAAAATTTCAAGAGGCTTTCAAGAATAAAGAAGAGCAAAAGGCTTGCTAATTAAAGCAGCAGGGGATGATCTCCTCATTCTCTGAATCTCCTTTGATCTTCCTTAAAAAGTGGCCAAATGTCTAGAGACCCAGACATCTGGAGAGAAGTCAAAGAGGCCACAGCAGTTTATTCACATCCCTGCCACAAGCCCCTTCAGGTATATTTCACTCGTCCTTTCTGATAGATTTCAAAAAAAATAAATAGAATGGAAAAATTATTCTTTGTGATACATTCAGGTAACTTTCCAAGACTTCAAAAAGGGTCTCAGGATCATTTTAACTCTGAAGCAGATAAATAGGTGCTTCCACAAAATCCACTGTTTAGTGCTCCTTCAATCTTATGATTTCAGAGGACAGCACAAAAGAGAAGTCAGTGAAAATGCTCTGAAACGGTCCATCAAGACGGAAGGAACTGTGAAGGCTCTGGGTGATTTCAGGTTCTGCTTAAGGAAAGGGAAAGCAACACCTAGAGTACACTTTTGAAGTTTTGTTTTCCAGTATAACAGCCTATTTTCTCTTTATTTCTATTTTCAATTACTCCAAAAAGGTTTGCTCAGCTGTTGTAAACACTGCAACTTTCAGTGTTTAATTGTTTGATGTAGAGAGTCAGTGGAAAAGCAAGTGAAGCACTGCTGAAATAAAACACAGCTCTGAGAAACCATACTGATATGGCCACATAACTCATGCCACATACTCAGTGCATACCATGGCAATTATCTTGCAAAAGGCCAGAGCAAGGTGCATAAAAAACTTGGGGGGTTTTTACTAAGTCTCCATGTTTTCCATTTTACAGCTTGAGCCTGTGTAGAGCTGCAACACAAGCTGTGTGTTTATTTGTAGCAAGTTAATGAGTAAGTGGAGCTCCCAATAACCACTCGCTTAATTCCAATATTATTTTTGTAGAAGTACAGGTTTCATCATAGAAAAAAAGTTACATGAAGAAAACTTAATACTTCATTCTGGTTTTTTTATTTTCATTTCTTTCTGTGCTACAGTGATCCCAGAATGTAATTAATGGTAGAATATGGTCAGGTAATTGCAAGCAGTTCAGAGCACTTTAGGAAGTTACTGCCCTCGGCAGCTCATTCTCTGCAGACCTGTCATCCACTACAAGGCAAAATGAAATGATTTTGCATGTGTTTCTTTCAAGGAGGGACGGCTGGATATATTCTCTGTAGCCACAAGCTGAAGATTCAAAATATTTCCTCCATTTTCCAGTCTTTAAGCACAATACATTCCGTATGGAGACATAAGCACATCATTACAATATTATTAATACTAAGTCCAATCCTATAATAAATATTTGTTCCCACAGAAGTTGTGGCAGGCACAAAGGCCAAACCACTTAACTCAGTGACACAGAACAAGTGCTGTGTTTCTGCCAGGAACATCGACCCCTCTGCCTTCTCTGCTGGTAAAAGTGGCAGCTGTAGAAGAAACAGAGGCTTGCTGCTAAGCAATGACTTCCCATTAGTATGACTGAAAAGTTTCCTTAGCTTTTCTCTTCCACAGGAGTATCTACTTCAACTTAACAACACAGTAGGACTCTACAGAAAGCATATCCAGAATTCCATGATACCCAGTATTTGCAAGTCCCCCTTCTCTGAGCTGCTAAAGATGCTAAAAATGTTACTGTTACAGAACTCCTGCTTGATTACAAACTGCATTTGATCTGAGAAACTGAACACTGATTGCAAATCAAACATTTGACCTGGGAAATTAAACATACAGTTATACACTCAGCTGTCTATTTTCAAAATGCTTTAAGAGGGTGGCCCAATGCAGACAGGAGGAGTAAGGCATTAAGAGACACAATATTGAGAGGAGAGAGAAGCACTGCATGAATTGAAGAGCATTTTTTCAAGAAATAGTGGTCTTTTTGCTCCCTCTCATGTTGCTAGAGAAAAATTTCCCTGAAAAGACATAGGATGACATGCCTCTGGAATTGGTAAGGCCCAGCAGGGTCTGCTGCAGGAACTCCAGACTTCCATCTAAACCTGGCACAGATCTGTTTCTGAATAAATAGTAAATCTCTGCTTCCCTCTCCTACATTCATTTCTGAGTAGAAATCAAGAATTATTAATGGTGATATCTTAAAATAAAACATGACACTTCTCCAAAGCACATCTGACAACTCTAAAATCATCCAAGTCTCTCCCTGCTGAGAAAAGTAGCTTTTGAACAGCCATCTAAAAGATCTTTACCATGATCATTGTCCTATGCAGGCAGGAACTTAAAATTCTGTGTTAATGTTTGAGCCGAAGTGATATTAAATTAAGATTAATTTTGAGGTATTAAATATGCATGAATAAAACAGCAAGGAAATCAAGTTCAAGAAATGCATGCAATTTACTGGGTTTGACTCTTGCTTCACTTAACATTACAGCAGTTACTGCAATCAAATTATTGTTTATTTACTCAAGAGAATCCTGTTCCCCGTTACACTGGATTCCAGCCACTCCAAAGCTGATGAACAATGGGCATATTTTGGTGAGAGGTTTTATTCTAACTCTTTTCTTTTTTTTCCTGCTCCAAGTGTTATTTCCAAAGGTTCCTATCCAAGTTACTAGATGATGTTATAGTTTTCAATGTTACTGTATTTGGCCTATAATTTATACAAACCTATCTAACATTTTGTTTCTCAGACAAGCTTTCAAGAAAGCCAGGTGTGGGACCATCCTTCAGTGACATGAGCTCTCAAGGGCATTAATTAAATTAAATAGGAAACCAGATCTATTTGAAAGATGAAATAGGGGTTTTGATGATACGTGATTAAAAAAATAAAATGTAAATTTATTTGGCTTTTTTCTGAGGAAAATAGTTACAAATCTATCCAGTTCTATAAAAAAGTAACTTTTTTTTAGAGATGCACTTGTTTTTTCGTGGGTTTTTTTTGTTGTTGGTTGGGGGTTTTTTGTGAGAAGGATGGATGAAAGCTACTCAGCTTTTGTCTGTGTTGAGTTCTGGTTAAGACTTTCCAAGCAATGGAAAAGAATTCAACTCCACATTTTCTGGGCAAGGTGAAGAAAAATGCTGTTTACTTGCTCTCTATTGAGAATGTCTTCCACTGTTACTAAATTATGTCTCAGTATATCCAAAGCTCCTGCTTGTACCTGGAGCTCATTGAGAACAGTGCTGAACACAGAGTGCCCATCCCAGAACATTTCTTTCCACAGACATCACACATGGATTAAGACTCAGTCTTATTTCAGTGTCTCCTTCAGCCAAAGGTTTTGTACACACACTTGGTAAACCTGTTCATCTTGTATCTCAAATTCTTTCAACAATCTGGCCACCTTTGTCCAAGTTATTCACGACAGAAACTTACAGACATGCCTGACACAATAGGATTTTCTACCATTTCTATCTTGTTTTTCTCTGCATCTGTTCCAAAGCTTACGGCCCCAATTACTGCTTCTGTTTCTGCAGCTTCGCTGTGGATTCAGAGAGAATCAGGATGTTAAGAGAACAACAAAAAACCCATGTGTAACAGCCCTCAAAATTAATTTCACACTGTTATCACTCATCCCCTGACCACTGCAAACCTCCTTCCTCCTGGGAGGGAAACAGTGGTCAGGAAAACAAGAGTCCACACTGTAACTTCTCTTAGAGTCTAACCCTGTCTCTTTGAAAAGTCTGTCTGTTAAATTTTTAAAAATGCTTTTTTTAAAAATAGGATACAGAAGAAGCTCCTCACATTCAAATCTTGCTGATTTAAAGGTTACTATCAAGTAGAAACACAAAGCATGAACCAGTACTGATTTTAAAAAGATGCTAAAAAGCTGCTTTCAGAGAAAATTAAATTCCATTTACAGTGAGCATCACAAAACCATAATCACTTTATTTTTTCTCATGCCCACATACATCAATGTTTCTTCCCTCTCCTACATGACTGAAAAATACTGGAAAGTTATGGCAGGAAAATTCAAGATGAAGCCAATTTAGCCTCAGACTGGTCCTTCAAATGACATTTTAGATTGTGCTTTGGTTCTGATGGGATTCTCACCTAAATCAGGACTGCAGAATGGGATCTGAAGTAGAGCACAGTGACTGATAATTAGTGTGGTGGAGATTAGAGAGAAGAAAGTTCTCCAGCAAATATTATCGTTTCACTTCCTTAAAATTACCACCTTATTCAAGAATTCGGTGTTATTTTTGGTAACTGGGTTTTCTGTTGTTAATAAGGTCGTATCAGAAATTAAAGATCATCGATGATAGTGTCTGACTGGTTGCCCCAGTGAGAAAAAGCAAACCTCTCCAAGTGCCAAAGCCCTGGAACTGGACCTACCTCTGGATCTCATGGAGTGCAGTAGGGCTTGCTCCAGCTCTTTGCACCACCTGCCCCCCAGCCTAGTTGAAGAAGTCACAAAAAAGAGGAGACTTACGAAATCTCTCTCATTCCCCTCATCCTCAAAAATTGGATGCCCCAAAGTGGGCCTAGAGCCCAAAGTTTACACTGTGCTCACTGTTCACAACTACATTAACAGCCAATGTAGGAGAGAAATTCTTTAATAAAGCATGTTAGTGCTTAGCAAACTCTGGCTTTAAAAACTTGTGTCCCACTAACGTGCAAAATTCTGGCTTCTGTTACACTGTACCAACCAACCCATTGCACCAACCCAGCTGTACACAAAGCTATGAAATTGAAGTTTTAAGAGCTCAGGACAAAATACTGAAGTCTCCTCTCAGTGAGGCACAAGAAATTTTTCTCCTCTTCTTTAAATCCTCCAGTACTTTCTCATAAAGGTTTCATAAGATAAGAAATGATTATTTGTTCACATGGAGTAGACGGTAAATTAGCATTCCAGTAATATTTTCAAATTTAAATAGATTATCTTTGATTTCAGTTGTTAAAGTATTCATTAAATGCCGTTTTACTAACTAGGAATTAGAAGCAATTATGCATATGCAAGTAGTCACAGAGTAGGGCCATTTCTCCATTTAAAGCAGACAGAATTATTTACTGTTGGCATGGAACAATGCAACCTCTTCCTGTGTTCTAGGAATGTCCCTGGCACCACTAGCAAATACCACAGCTATTGTAATTCAGCACATTATCTCCGATGAATGAAGTTACAGCACACTATAGGACTTAGACTGGGTAACACTACAAAAAGCTAAGACTCAGCCTTGAGAAGTACACAGCCCTTTGTCTAACTTTATTTTTATTACCAGAACCACTGATGTTAATGGGGTAACTCCTGTGGTTAGCTAGGCATGTTATTAAAGTGCTTTGTCCAAAGGTCACACTATGCCAGGGTGCATCTGAAGAGAGGTTATAATATGTGTGCATGTGCATCTCTGTAGTCATGAAGAAGGGAAATAGTCTGTAGTCAGTAAGTACAGTGAATGAATTAAACCATTTCTGCACACAGTGCATCATCACACCCCTTCACTTCCTCAGGGAATATCCATTCCCTGAGTTTAGCACCCTCCGGTGTCTCTAGAGCAGTGAGGCAGATTCACCCGAGCCCTCACCTCCCAGCCCTCCCTCATAGCTGGACTCCTCACTGTGCTCCGGTGACAGCTCTTCCATGGGACACGCTGCCTGTTCCATAGCACAGTGCAAGCACCACATATTCAAACTGCCTCCTTGTTCCCCTTTATCCTCCCCACTGCTCCCCACGTCCTCATGCAGCCTCTCTGTTCCTGCACCCCCACTGTGCCAGGTCCCCGTCACCATTCCAGCCGCAGAGCAGGAATTGTGCTAAGCAGAGAGCCGCCACACAGCTCCCTGAACTCTGTGCAAGCCCTTTTTCCAGGCGGAGGGGCAAAGAAATCCACGTCAAAGTGAGCACCGCTGCGGGTGTGCTTAGCAAGGGGAGCTCCAAATTACACTGTGCGGCCTATGCCAGCGCGGCTGGTTCCAGCAGCAGCTGCAACCCCCCAATGTATAAATCCATGGAATAGGTTGGAGCTGAGTTGATTGACGGGCTTTTGGGCCGATCGCGCTTTTGCGATTTTTTTGCATATAAAAACCACGTGGAGGCGCGGGAAGCTCTCCCTGCTCCAGCCCTCCTGCCGGGAGGTGAGGGGGGCCCTTGGGCCTCTGCAGGTTCGGGCCCAGGCCCGGGCCAGGCCCCGCCTCGCGGCGCAGACCCGTCCGTGCCCCCGGGCCCGCGGGCAGCGTGTGGCCGAGAGCGCCTGGCCCAGACGAGCTGAAGCCGCCGAGACCCCACACGGGACCGGCGGGGCACCCTTGCATCCGGCACAGCTCTCGTCAAAACCGAAGAAACACCACACATCGCAGCCGACAAGGACGCCTTTTCTTTCAAGTCAGCGAGGAAGGAAGAGAAAAGCAAAGTCACATGGGACGAAGCCGAACATGGCGACCCCAAGGTCGGACACAGAGGGGAAGGGCGAGACACGTGGGATGGAAGCTGACTGTGGGAAAAGAGGGCGGTTGCACCTCTGGCACGGAGCTTAAAAATGCTTCTTGCAAAGCCGTAGAAAGAACTTTAATCCATTTGGAAAAACTTGGGGGATGGGAAATTCTTGTGCAGCCTGTGATTTTAAAGAAAGGCCCACTCCAGGTGAAGAAGGGGTGGTCAATAGCTAACTCATATAAGCACAGTTAACTATGAAGAGACAGCAAATGTTAATTCCGACAGCAAATGTAAATTACAAAACCTAAGTAGCCGGAGTTGCCCTAATCTTGTCAAGATAGAGGGGACAAGGATCATCTCAGAAACCACTGAATCATTCCTCAAAGGACTGCGCATGCCCAGGGAGAAAGGTGAAAAGTGCATTGTGAGGAAGACTACTTATCTTCATCAGAAAGACCCCCGAGGAAGAGGAGAAGCCTTCCTCAGTGCAACCACCAAGACACACAGCATATGTGTGGCACGTATGCTAATGATATTAATGACTTCCGAGAAATAGTTTGTATAACTGCGCCTGTCCTAAGGCATGTGATGAATATTTATGATTTAACCCATTATACTGCGTTGTAGGGAGCACTGGGGTGTGTGGTTTTGGAGGAGCGATCCCCCACACCCAGCACGCTGAATAAAACAAATACCCACTTCTCTGACTCTGTCTCTGAAGTGCCTCCTAGCCTGGTTTGGGCTGTTTCACAGGCCATATAGAAGTTGTGAGAAACTGTTAGAGATTCGAAGCAGAGAACCTTTGCTTTCAGGCTGAGATAACTCATCTTTAAAAGACTAAAACCCCACTTTCTCCTATGGCCCGTGACTTGGCAGTGTGGGAAGACTGCGAAAGATTCATGGGAGAGACACCTTTTTCACTTCAACAGATTTTCTCGAGGCGGGACTGTTGAGTTGTGAAAATTCTATGGCACAGAAGAACCTCTTTTTCCTTAAGCATAAAAAGACTCTTAAAAAAGGGAAACTGACCAAAATGCCATGGTCTTGTTTTGTTTTCACTTGTGAAAGGTTTGTAGTAAAGGAGGAGGCATTGGGAAAGAAAGGTGTTTAAAGGTTTGCTTTGATTTCTTATTCTCTTTTTTTTTTCCACTTTTCATTCTGTTGGTAATAAACTTTTCTGTATATTGCAACTGTTTAAATGTGGATCTTGTTTTGCCCCGAAGTTTCTTTAAATTTTCCTCAGTAAATCCATATTCCCCTTATGCATATAATTGGATTTCGTGTGTTTGGCGTTTAAACCAGCGTCAAACCACGACAATCCAGCATCTCAAGATCTGGACCAGATACTGGAATCCTTAGACTCTAGAGTTTCCCACATTCCCAGGGACTGGTGGCCACAGCTACTTGTTACAGAACCAAAAGCTAAGCCAGCATTGTCTCGCATGGAGAAGGCTTATTACACATTTCTTGGATCCAATTTAGAACTGGTTTTAACAACCACCACAATTACTTTAATGTCTCATACTCCACCATCTACAGACCTACCACACACAGAACCCCAGGGTCCAAGGCTGTGAGGCCAAGGGAATTACAGTGGCTAAATTGCTTCAGATTTCTTCTGAACCTGTCAGAGAGGAGCAGCGTGACCGTCAGTTTGCTGCTCACTTTAATTGGTCTGCACTGTCACTTAAGTCTCACATTTACAATTTAATAAATAACAAAATACATACAATACTAAGTGAATTGCTGTAAAGATACTGATTTTATTACAGTGAAATACTAAGATGCCAGCCTGCTATGTTAATCAATATGGTTGCCTTGGTTGCACAAAGATAATTAAATTTTAATTGAAATTCACTAAGAGTAAGATTACCTATAAATATTTCAACAAAGAGGACAAAAAGAGAATGTTAATATTTTATTTATCATGGATAACACTTTTAAAACACCTTACAAAAAACAGAAGAAAATGAAAACGGCATACAACTTTTTAAAGGAGTAATAACAAATGTATGAATCTAAAATTCTTTACCTAGATAGTCAGGTTTTACTTCATGCTCAGCAAGACCTTTTTGCTTATCGCTATCGATGACTTTTGACAGCCCAAACTGATAACAGAAGGAGATGACCTCTCATTATTAAGGTCTGTTTCAGGCAGACATGTGGTTCCCATAAGAACAAGATGGAAACAGAATCATAAAACAGGTTCTTTTTCTCACTCACTTAAAGAATACATTTATTCCACCTTTATTAACATAGAACAGTAGATTTGGACTACACTAGTTGCTCTGGAAGATCACCCTAGAAGATCACCCTAGAAGTAGGTGAAGAGTGCCCAATTCCCCAGCAAATACCAGTGCCACTATCAGACACACACAAGGTCTGTGAAAGAAATCACCAAGAGACTCCAAAATTTGGGCTGGACACTGCATCTGAGTCTCCATCTACCCAGGCCGAATTCCCCTTGGATTGCCCTGAAACAGTGGTTCATAGCCACAAGTCATTGCTAAAAGCCTGTTCTTCCAAATTCAGTGTAGCTGTTGCTACCTGGTGCTGTTCCTGTCACTGTGAGTACCTGACAGCAATGTTCTGGGTAGCAAGAACACACAAAACGCAAGGGGGAAGACGTGTCCACTTTCATAATGTTTAGGATCAAATTCCACACTTGGGTAGCTTGACTGCCTTCAACGGGTATGTGTTGCACTAAAGGCTTTGTTTAGTAATTTTTTGAGGTAATGACCTTGGGTGTGAGACTGTAGCTAGAGAAAAGAGTATCAGTTTTAAGTGATGTTCCCATTAACACAATTTTTACATGAAGCAATAGGCAAAGCACTCTCGAGTGCAATTTCTGTCACAGCACTACCTGTACCTGGAATTATATACACACATCCAAATCTCACACTTGGCTTGGAAAATTTACTCTCAGTGGTTCATAGTGAGAAGAAACTACTAATTATACCTGCTACTTCAGTTCATCCAAAAAGTTACCAATGGAAGGTGGATTTTAAATCACTTGCACTAAGAGTCCTTTGGCTTGAGAAAGAAGTGCTGGATTCTGTTAAAACTATGCCAACTCATTCTCAGAAATGCTAATGGAAAAAAATATTGCCAGTTGCAAAAAGATCAAAATAGCTCTCAATAATGTTTTAAAATACTGACTGGCTTTGAAATCATAAAAGGAAAATAGAACCCTACTCCAGAGTTCAGATGGTAAGAAACAATACGGTAGAGCAAATTATTGTGGTACACATCTGGGATGCACCATCCCTGGAAGGGCCAGGAACAGATGTCTGATGTTTGCAACAGCAACTGCTATTCCCATACCAGTACCTGGTGCAATCATGCCTGGCCTGATGATGTACTTCATGTGCTTCATGCTGCATACGCCAAATAAAGCAATAGAGAATGAGCAAAACAAGAGACAGAAGGAAGGAAATGAACAACAGCAGCTCTGCTGTCTCTTTTCCTACTGGGGTTTGCTTTCACAACCCTTCTGCCTTGAAGCTGCAGCAGAGCAGGAGGAGTATGGCCCCAGAGAGGGTTCCAGTCCTGTCCTTGGCACCAGGCACTGCCACAGTGGGAACATGAGCCAGACTCAGGTGAACGCACTCCCACATCCAGGGAATCCCCACGGCCATGGAAAGGTCCCCCTTCACAGTCACTGGGCCACGGCACTAGAGTGCCTTGCATCTTAAGACACAAATATTTTGCATTAAGTACTTAGAGTACATCTCATTAAGTACATCCCAATTTCTGCAGGACTTGGGCAGAAGTAGATGTCATTTCCTTTACAGCAGCAAAGGTTTCTTGAAAATAAAAAAAAAAATCAAAAAATCAGAGCTATATAACACTGTTTAAGAGACTAAAAAATGGCTGCAAAAAAGACCTAACAGCGTGTATTACACTTCAGAAATCTTTGCTAAGGTACATTTAAATCCTTTATACTGAGGTGTTAGGTAAAATGTCTTATTTCCAACATTTAGATATCTGATCAGTGTCTGTTTGGAATTAAAGGAATGAAAGGGGTGGGTGTGTGTGTGAATGACAATCATCAGCTGGGAAGCCCTGGAAAGCAGATTTCAGCACATTATATATAATTCAAGGAAAACTGCAATACATGGATTGAAAATTTATGGCTGCTTTTCAGAAATCAGATTATAAACATTGCACTGGGTTTTATTTTCCTTGTTGATTCTGTGCTGTTGCAGAATCCATGACATGATATTTTTGGAGGTGTTAATGGACACCAGCAACAAAAACCCACTCCTACCTATAGCAATTTTATCTTATCCATATGGAAGGTAGCCAGTTTACTTCAAGATAATTTTCATGAAATGTGCCAAATGAAAGCCATGGAAAACAAAAAGAAAACATACATTTCAGTGAGCAGAAAATCCAGCTAAAATAAGAAGCTCAATATTAATAAAGAATTCAAAGGTGTTTGGTCAGTTTTCAGCAATTTTAGACTCTAAAATCCATGCATGCAACCAAGCACCCCTTCCAACCCAACAATGCTTCTTTTTTTTACTGAGACCACAAAAAAATGTATTTCCTTCAGATTTTTACATATTAGTATTTAAATTTAGAATGCTTTATTAATTTCATCATTAAATTGATACTGTTAATGTATTTCAGATTTATGTTATTGATTTTGCAGCAAGAAGAAAAAAATCTATTAAGTACTATTTATGTACTATTAAAAAGAAAAGAGGCAGGTTTAAAAGCTGTGTAATGGTTTAGGCCAAA
>VXAZ01009672.1:0-45188 GCA_013399875.1 Gymnorhina tibicen
TGCTGATTTTACAATTTCAAAAATTATGCTGGATTATCATTTATTAAAACAAGGCATCAATAGGTAATGAGACCTGGAAATCCATACATCTTTCTTACAATGGTGGAAATGAAGCCATTTTTTCCTTTACTAGTCATTTAAATATTTTCAGCAAACTGCTTAATTTACCAATTCCCCCAGCAACAAAATGGGATCAAAGCTGAGCTCAAGGACTGAAACACAAGGATTCTCAGTAAGAGAATATGAAAACATCCAAGATTTCCCTATATTGGTTTCTATATTTAGGAGAGTGTATTTTGATTTCTGGAATTCACCCCATATAGCTAGTATTACCTATGCATTTATACATTTTTTAAAATTTTATGAAAATAACAGAGTAGAACTTACATAAGCTGAAAAGAAATGTAAGAATACATATGCTGTTACATCTGCATAAATTTCCAAGGAGTTTCATATTAAATTGAGCATTTCATTTGGATTTGTTCCACATAAATATTCCTCACATTCCACACCAGCAAACTACACTTCCTAAGGTTTTCAGGCACAAGAAGGGCAAGTTCCTTTCTCCCATTTGTCTGTTTTCTAATACCATTGAAAAACTTCAAATATTACAGTTGCTACATTTGTTTATGTTTGTGGTACTAGATCATAAAAAGTTTCTTTTAGCTTTTGCTCCTTACAGTCTGACCTAGCAGTAGTCTCTTGTAGCCAAATGTCACACAACCTAAATAAAATAATGTGTGTTTATGAGCTATATACAGAGGTTGGAAGGAACTGAACACCCTTGACAAACTAAATAATTTCAATACATTTTCTCCAGTATTTTGTTTTGATTGCACAGTCACAAATGTAAGCTTAAAGAAGAAAACAAAATAAAATAAACCCACGTGAGCAGTAACAAAGAACCATTGTAGACTTACTTCAAAGAAGCTTATGGCCATGGTATATCTTACAGGAACTTCGGGGTCATGACAAAGGCAGAAGAATATAGAATAAAGTTCTAAACTGAAGTTCTTTGGGTCCACAAAAACAATCATGGCCTGTGGAAGGATAAAGTCCTTTTTTAACTACACAGCTAAAGGATCACACTATCAAAGATTATCAGATGAACTTGACAGATAACAGGTTGTTATTTTAAGGAGGAAGCATGAAGGTTTTGTTGGCCTTGTTAAAACACAGGCACCAGACAAAATCCGGAGCTGAGAACTAAACTGAATTTATGTATTTTCCAAACATGCTGCAGGGCTTTTTTTCTGAAGATAAGGACTAAAACCATGACATATAAAACTTCAGTTTTATAAATATTGTTAATGTTTCTGTACTCTAGCAAACACTGTAACTAGATTCTTCAAAAACAAAGAACATTTTAGCAAGCAGCAAAGTAAGAATCTGAATCTCAACACAATTGTGTTTGTACATACCTTGGTTTTGCTCAAATAAACCAACAGATGTCTACCTACATACAGTGTGCTTGCCTTTAAAAGGCAGAAGAAAAAATAGTTGACTACTGGCTCTTGGTGCAAACATGTTTTCATTGAATACAAATGCAGAATGTCAAAATACAAAGTAGATTTACAGAAACATGACTGGTGTATTTAAAGACCTCACATAAAACTGAAAAGACTTTCTGTACTCAGGCAGGAACATGACTAAAACATCAACCTAAGCATTCCATTTCCATCTTCAACTCCCTAAAGTGATGTGACACACAGTGAATGTGAAAGTGTAGATTCAAGTGGTTTGAAACTTGGGACTCTGTTTCACAGACATTTTCCCAAATCCTTTGTGCTAGGAGTTTGGAGAAAATGTGTAGGAAAGAATAAGACCAGTAAACTCTTAGAACACCATTTCCTCTGTCAAAATTTGCCAATTTTCTAAGGCTCTGCAAAGAGTAGTATTTCCTGCTAACTCTTTTGGACAACCTCATTAACCGAAACTTTGCAGGAAAGAGCTAAAATCTAGCTAACAATGAACAATTTGGGAATAACTCTATCACTCATGTAGTCCTATTTAGTGACCTATATGCACGACACAGACCAATATTAAACCTTAAATTAATATTACTTACTGGAAAATTGTAAGCACAGTTCTTCCTCACGGAAATATACTTCTTTTCCTGTTCCAGAGTTTGCAGATGTAGTTGATTATCATTGTGACCATTTTCCTGCTGCAAACCCAGTGTGGAAAGCTTCTTATAAAATTCCAAAAACCGCAAGTGCTGTTCAGGAGTAAAAATGCCTCAAAAAAAGAAAAAAAAAACAAAACCAAACAAAACAACAAACTTTCCTCATTACAAATGCTATTAATAATGTACCCAAACAAATCTTATTTTAAAATCTATCAAATACCTTGATTTTATCCCTCCTCTCCCTTCCACCCCCCTTGAATCTAGCAGAGTATAATCAGTACATACAAGTACTCAGAACAAACTGGAATGCAACTAGCAAGAAGAATTCAAAAACTACAAGTGCATTAGTAATAAGAGAATAATCAAGGAAAGGCTCAATTTTCTACTCCAGAGAGGGAGAAAAGCTATCAGTGATTGGTACGAAGAAGGCTAAAATGCTTAATAATTTTATTTTCTTTTACAAATTCCACTAGTATCATCAGGCTGAGTACAATTAATAACTCCGACAAAGATTCAAGCTTTAAGCAGAGAAGCAACAGGTCAGTGGACCTTAAGAGGTTTTCAAAATGTGCAGAGTCAGATGTGCTTCATTCCAGTATTCAAAATATTTAAGTACTAGTTGCTGAATTCTTAAATAAGTCAAATAACAGAATAGAAAAGGGCTGAAGTGGTACTGATATTTAATAGCTGGAGAGGGAAAGGACAAGCCATATAATTAGGTAAGTCGGGTTATGTCCTTTCATATGTTTGAAAAAACTGAAGCAAAAAAAGAAATAAAAAAATCTTCTACTAAATACCAACACCACCCTCCCCCCCTCCAAAAAATAGCAGTAGACAACATGGCAAAAGGAAAACTTGTCAAACTGATTCAATTTCCATCTAATATGGGATAACAGGACCTGTGAAACAAAAGAGGCAGTAAAGGTCATGACTTTCACAACAAGGGAACAGGAATGAGAGATTAAAAACTATAAAGGTGCTCCAAAACTGCTTGGAAAAACAACTAAGAGAAAACTACCCACGGACTACTAACAAGACAGGCAACTGTATAAAGTAAGTTCTGTCCTAGTTGTGGCACTATTCAATATTTTCATTGATTTTCTGGATGCTGGACAAGAGACTTTGCTTATTTAGTATTCTGAAAGCATCAACCAAGGACAGAGACTGCTTAGTCTTCAGAGACAGAGTTTAAAATGATCTTCAGTAACCAGACATATGGCCTTAAAACTTCAGGCTAGTATTCCATTAGAACAGCAGTAAGGTACCATGCTTAGCCTGATCTGCATCACCTGCACAAGTCCAGGAAAGAGAAAGACTAGCTGCTAGATTTATTTTTAGAAAAAGGCAATTTTTCATACTGAAAAATGTGAACAGCAATGTATCTGGCAAGATACATGAAGCAACCCTTTCACTTCCTTCAACTGTCCTAAGGAGTAACACTTCAAGAAAAATATGAATTTGTCAGATGGAGTTCAGAGGTGAAGAAAGATCAGGAATTAGTCATTCAACCTAGAGAAAAGAAGACTGGAAAAACATGATAAATACAGGATGGACTGTCCTAGCTCTCTGTTTCTGAAAATAACAGTTTGACACTGTGGAACAGCCATTTCAAGTAATTTGTAGTGAAGCAGTGGTCACTTTGATAGTCTCTAACGTAATCACGAAGGTTCATTTTAAAGAGCTGTAGGAAAGATCAAAGGTTTTAAGCGTGTAGGGGGAAATTATAATTTAAAGCCATAATTCTGTGCTGTTCCTCCACAGGTAATATATGGCGGGCAGAACTATCAAGGAAAGATGTGCTGTTCTCAAGTGAAAATTCAAGCACAAATTATGGGTATAAAAATTATGAGTTCAGATTTGGCCTCAGCTGCACCTGGGGAATCCACATGCCATTAGGTCTCCTTTCTCCCCTGAAGTTCCTTATGGGCCACACTCTGCACCGTGCCTTAAAAAGGAGATCAAGCACAGAAACAAACATACAAAGTTGACATCATAACATTTTCAAAAATTTCTAGTTTCAAAAATTCAGTCATCCAAATCACAAGCTCCAGAACACCCAAATAAATCAGTCAAACCAATAAAGATAAAATATCGTGTTTCCATCTTTGACCCTGTCTAAACAAAACAAAAACAAAAACAAACAATAAGCAGATGGTCACTCCAAGAGGAAATTTCCAAAATCTAACTAACTACCATTTCATTTGATACACTCAAATCTGGATATTTTCCAAGGGGTTCAAATTCTCCAATCCTCCCTCATTTTTAAGATTTTTAAAAAGAAATTAAATCATACCATATAATCCATTACAGAGTTTCCCTAAATGGAAAGATAAAGAAACTAGGATAGATTCATCTGCTTTGAAGGATTTTTCACAGAACGATTTCACTAATGGGAGAACAGTTTGACTCCGATCATCTGAAAAACAAAAGAAATTTTTAGAGTTAACCATTTGTCAACATTTTAAAAAGAGCACAGAGACTGAACTTCTGTAATAAATTAAGAAAAATTTCATTTAACAGTCTCAGGATTACTTCTGGCAGGCAGTCACTGAAAAGAGGTAGAGAGAATGATGAGCATGTTAATATAGGTCCTAAATTTAATACATTACCTGTTATGTTCATTTGTTTATTTGTTGTTAGTGAAAAGGCATCCCCCATTAAAGGATGAGGCATAGAATAAATAAACAGTCACTACCTTCTCCTTTCACCAAGAATATAGAGAGAAAAAGAATACTACAGTGTTGGAGTGAGAACTCCTTTGGACCCAGGCCCAAAGGAAAGCCAAAGCACAGGGGTTGAATTAAAACCTTTGGATAAACTGAGATACATGAAGTCACACCAAAGCGAAACAGAAATACAGATTTTTAGCTTTTAGTAGAAATACATGCTAAGTGCCTTAAGCATTGAAAAACTGCAGGAAAGAGACCTTAAACACAGTTCTTACTGCAGCAGTGCTACCTTTTCAAAGAATTTCTCTACTTTAGACAAAACATAGATGGAACTATACTGTTCACATTTTTTAGATAGAGTGCTCACATAAACAATAAGAGCTGATAGAATGAATATACACAAATCTGTGTAATACCTATGTAAGACTTGTGTAAGACTTACGACTGTTAGAATTAGACCAGGATAGGTTAAGAAAAGGAAAACTAGAATCGTGTGTTAATTCTATTGGTTAATTAATAAATATAATGGACACTTCTGTAAGTTTGGGGAACAACAACAAGAAGAAGAAACTGTTTACTACTTGCTGTTAGCCTGCTGCTGCTNTACAGTACTCCTACAATAAGATTTCCCACAGTAGCAGGCACACGGGGAGATCAAGACTGAACATGACTATGACAGTAAATAGAAAAATCTGGATATGCTGCAAGTTCATTTTTTAAACCTGCTGAGAAGTGTTTCAAAATCTTTTGGTATACAATAAATTCAGAGAAAAAAATAATGAAGGACACAGGAAAGAAATTAAATAATTTAGAAACTAAAGTCAAATCCAAGCACTCTGCCTCCTTATAAAATAAAGAAGCAATGTTTAAAGAAATGTATAAATTTTGACTTATTTTAAATAAAATCACTGTATTAAAATGTTTGAGATTTAAATGGATTATGATTTTTTTAATGGTAGATCAACAGAAAAATTCAGCAAATAATTTTGGCTGAACAAAGTTAGGTTAGCCTGAAGAAATATTTTAATATTGTGGAAGAGAAACTCTAGGATGTAATTTTGGGTCATCTACCTTCAAAAGTGTTCATTTTCTAGTCAGCCATGAAAGCAAACCCAATTTCCAGAAACACATTCCTTACAAACCTGTAAATAACCCCTGACTGCTTTCTCTAAGCTTCTTCCAGTAACTAAAAGCAGTAGTTACAGCAGGGGGTGGGGGAGGAGGAGTGAAGACTGAGAGGTGCAATGAGAGGCACAAACTTGAAAGCATCAATCCAAAGGCTCAAGAATTAGAAAATTAACCTACTACCATACTTACTGATGTAAACACTAACTGCTAAAAAGTCTATCCATAGTATTCTCTCCAAAAGTATAGTATTTTTTCTTTTCCTTATCCACTCCTCTATATGGCTTCAATACGACCATATACTGCAGTAATTCATCACCAAATTCCTGTATAGTACATTTTTGTTGAGCTAACACTTTGTATTCTGTGTATTGGTAGCACTACATTAATTAATTAAATACTAGCAACACAATATTCCCATAATTTATTCCGTAATTTTACTCATTCCACTTAGGCACATTACATTAAAAACTTGGAATATGGTAACTGATTTCATGGACAACTAGTTCATCTCCCTTAAAACTTTCTGCATATCAAGCACTGCAAGACATGAAATATAAGGAAATATAAAGGACAAAGCAATAAACAAAAAAAATCAGAAATGCCTGAATAATGCAGATAGAATAAAAAGCATTTAAATACAATTATAAGACGCACTAGAGCACTAAGAACTGGGATAGTAGGCCTAAATTCAATTCTTACCTGCATCAAACATATCAAGCAGATTCACTAAGGTCTCAAAAGCTGCCAGGCGTACACTGCTGCCCTCATCTCTTGCCAGTTCCACTAACTCAGGAAGCACTACAGTTTTTGTTAGTTCTGTCCTGCAACATGAAGCAAGCAGTCAAAAGAAAACCTACATTGAAACAATACTGCCACTGCAAAACAGAATTCTTCCTTGAAATACTCATTTAGATACTTTTTGGGAAGGTTAAGAAGGAAAAACTGACAAAGTTCTAAGGAAATTAAAATTAAAGAAAAACCTCCAGTCAATCTCAGGACTTTTTTTCTTTGTCAACCAAACAAACATGCAAATTTAAAATGCAAAACTTAATCATTTAAAAAGCATTCAAATTAGCTCAAAATAAACTAGAGAAAATGGAGTCTGAAAAACATCAAGGATTCCAGATATTTCACTATGTCACTAAGAAAATCCTTATGATCAAATATGTTCAATGTGATGGTCCAAAGCCAAAAACTATTAAGTATGAGCCATGCTGGATTGAACGGTCTAGAAATTTTATACATCGAAGATGAGCCTTCTTTACAGAGAGTATCTACTGCTCAGAGAAAATGTGATTTCCCAACTAGTCTAAACACTGGCTTTTAGCCTTGGTTTAAAGGAGTAACCATTTCATTCTGCTTGTCCTTTTTTGCCTTGGTAGGTACTGACCTACTAATATACTGCTCATACTTAACTCCAGGATGCTGAAATAAAATGCTCAAAATATCCCTTCCAATCAGACTAAAGTAGTAACAGCTGCCCCTTTTGAAAGTCAACATAAACAATAATCCTTTCAAATGTTTATAATCAGTATCTAAATGTTTTGCATCTTACAGAGTTTATTATTCCTACCAGCAAATAAGAGGTAGCTTAACAGCATTCTTCCAAGCAAATGATTAAATATTCAAATAAAATTACAAGAAAATGGTAATCATTTAGTGGCAATAACTAACTAACTAGTAAAAATAAGCAACGGGACTGTTGTCACATTATACTTTCAACATTTACCTAAAGATTTGCTCATGTCTGTTTAGTTATTTCTTCATTTACCTACTACCTATTCATCCTCAACATGACACACTGGAATAGTTTCCATACTGAAAATACTGAATGTTCACCATTTCTTATGACATTAAATCATCTAAAGCATTGAAAAGGGATTAAGTAAACACTTCAGAGAGAGAACAGTCTATACGGATACATTAATGCTAAAAATAAAAGTTGGTGAGGAAAGAAACAAAGAAAAATACACAGGACAGACCACTAACTGATAACAAAGTATTTAGCACTATCAAACCCACTATTCTAAGGCTGGGTAAATTACCAGTAATAATGTCATTTGCCACTGCATAATACCTGTAATTTTTTAAAATTTTCAACTCCCAGGTAGAATAAATTAAATTTAGGTCATTTTAAAGACACTGAACAAAATGAATAAAATTTCCTTTCCAGTATGGTTACTTATTAGTATACGATATAGACACCTTGTAACCACTGAAAACAACATTTTTTTGTTCTTCTTTCACACTGCTTAGTAGATGTTGAACTTAAACTGCATTTGGAGGAGTGAAGAAAATGACACAAACACACACTTTCAGTTATTATTTTAACACCTGGCTGTTCATAAACATTTTAAATGTAAAATAAAACTGCTGAAAGCAAAGTTATACAGATTCATACAAACTGAGTGCTTCCTAAAGGCTACCACCAAAATAATTTTCGTAGCCGTAAGAAATATTCTCTAACTATATGCATATCCTAGGTAAGGGATACTTTACTCAGAATAACGTATTTGTACTGTTTAAAAAAAAATTTCTGTATTATGCATCACAAATCATTTTCAAAGCCAAATTCATATGCTTACTTCTCAGCTCTTGACTACAGCACAGGTTGACTGAGAATGTTAAAGGAATCCATGGAAATTGAGACAATATCTCACATTTAAGACACAAAAAAATTTCCATGGGATTTAGCAAGAACAAATGAGATAGATGAGAACAGATAGCCTAAGAATGACCAGGAAAGAAAAGGGTAGGACTACATCCTAAATCAAAACATAGAAATAGCGGGGAGGGGAAAAGATATTTAAAAAAAAAAAATTGCAAATGTTTCTTTGGATTTCCAGTTTGGTGGCATCAAAAATCTTCAAACTAATCTGACGGACAGAACCATCTCTCCCTTCAAAACACTATGGAATAAAAACACTCCTGGTGTTAAACAGAACCCTGGAAGTAAACAGAACCCTCTCTTTCTCTCATCTTTACTCTCCCAATAAACAGAATTCAATTTTGTGATACATGAAGATACATGAGACCCATGCACACAGCAAAAATAAATGCAAGTTCAAATTATTCAGTAATTCAGTTTAGTAAAATGCCTGTTAAATTTCCAGTTTTAAAAATATCAACAGTACTGACAAATAGTAGCTTTCTTTTCTTTAATCACAAGTCCTTTTATATTGAAAGACATTCAATATGGCAAATGTTAGAATGATTTATCATGTTAGCCTAAATTTTGATATAAAAAAGAGTAAGTACAAAAAGAAAATGAGTGACTTTACTGAGATGAGTATAATATGGTTTCAACATTATTCACATCCTCTGAACTTCTTCAGGACAAAGACCTTGCAGAAAAAGTGCCTAAAGCACATAGATAAGATTATTTTCTACACAACAAAGAGAAGTTTTTCTAGGAATCTAGAAATGACTAAGCTACATGACCTTACCAAATAAAAGAGAAATTAAGTACATAACAGCAATGTTTAGTTCTTGCTGTGAATTCCCTGTATCCCTATATTCCCTATGCACATTGCTTCAGGAATTTCTGGTGGTTTAGTTTTGGGGGTTTTTGATGGGTTTTTTATTTGTTTTTTTAATAACTCAGAATATAAACTATGATATAATTCTCCATTTAAAAACAAATAAATAAATAAATAAATAAATAAACCAGAAATCACTCCACAGCTACAGGAAAGCATCTTTTCCATGTTTGTTAACATAACAAACTCAAGTGCATACTTAACAGATCTTTCCAACTACACTTCAGTTTCAGCCTCATCCTTGAATTTGCTCATAGATTTACGATTTTAAAAGCCAGGCAGACACTCAAGAACTAATCTATCTCTGCTGTCTAGCACTGGGTAGGGAACGTTACTTGATAAATCTTGCTCTCTGTAAAAGAAGTTACTGCTTTTTTTTCCTCCTTGACAAAATACCAGGTAAAGAGACCTTGAATTTCAAAATATTTGTTCACTCAGAGACCAATCCTGTGTGCAAGTAACATTTTCTTTTATTAAAGTTCCAGACTTTTTCAATCCTATGCATGAATAATGAAGGCCTTCAAGCTTCGAGTACAAGTTGATACTGAGCTGAAATTTGCTTACAAAACCCATTTAGTGTCCTTTCTCAAACATGGCACAGTAATTATGAAAACTGCTAACAATTGTCAGAATCTTTAAATAAGCCAAATACCACCAATGGGTAATTGAGATGACTTCAAGAAGCTATAGACAAAGTAAGCATTTACAAAAAACTTTTGGGTTTATGGTTCAGCAATTTTACTATAAAAGAGAAAGGAAAATCTAAAACTGGAAAAGAGACAACTGCCAACAGCCAGTTCCTAAGAACACATCTGTACACTCCAAATTCATTACTGAGTATGCATTAATTCAGCAATTTTAAAAGGAGTTTTTATATTACCATTTTAGAGAAATATTTTGCATTTGAGATCAGTTAGGCAAACTGTACTCACCCTATTCCTCGAGCTACATGTTCCAGTTGCCGACACATGCAAGTTCTAACTTCATATTCCACATCCTGGCACAGTGATTTTACCAATGGAAGAACCTCTCTTTTAATACTAAAAATGTGAACATTTTTTATTAATACATAGAACAAGAATATATAAAATCCATTGAGTAGTACTGAACTTTACTCATATATTACTTGTTTATCCCATATATTACTAATTTATCACACATAGTAAATGATTTTTCTGATAATTAGCAATTAGAAAAGAATATTGTACATTGAATGCAAACGTGCTACAAAGAAACAGGAAAAGGAATATTTACTGTCATTATCATTTGCTCATATTTCATCTATTATTTCTTATAAACTACAAAAATAGTAGGTAGGCTATTGTCCTCATTTAATATCCATTTTCAGCACAATTTCTGAAAGCTACTGAAAGAATACAAAGAATTCTATAAATGTAAATGCAAATCCCAATTAAATGTCTGTAATACCTCATCTTTGATATGCAGGTATCACCCAAGACATAATTAGGAAGAAAGGAAAAGAAGAATTTAAGATTAAAAGCTTGACTACTGCAAAGCCTTCAGGCAAGTAGACCAAGTATTCATGTAAATCAATGGCAGATACAAAATAAAAATTTTGATTCCTATTTAAGTAATAACACATACTACAACTTGGCAGAATCAGCCATTGTGTTTTTCACTGCCCAAGGTTCTGTCATAAGTATTCATAAAATATCTCTATAAAAATCCTTATGTTATTGCAAAACTCAAGAAAAATAATATGTAGACACAGACAAGCCAATTTTCAAGCCAGCCTGCACAGCCTCCATTCATTCCAGTGAAAATTAATTTACTTCTTACAGAAAAATTTAGCCTCAAGTTTCAAAAATTGTACAGTCTTGGAAGTTTGGCATTTTAGAATACTCCAAAGTATGGGCTACATTAAAAAAAAAAGACTTTTTAACTTGGAACACTGGAACAGAGGGTAGAAAAATTAATGTTCTATGACAAGGACAGGATATAAAATAACCTAGGAGTAACATCAAATACTGATTTTTTGAAAACAAAAAAAATAGTTTTTAATTATAGTATAAATTTCATCAGGAAAAACTGTGCCATTCTGAAGAAGAAAGTGAAGATATGCTTACATATTGCCTACTCCTGGGGACAGATATGTCTTCTGGGCCTGTGCCAAGAGCCCTACTGAAAGAGGAATGAGAGTGTGTCCTGAATTTTACTCAGTCTGCCACATTCTAAACCTGGGGACCCAGCTCTCCTTTCAGGCCTCTGAACTGCACTCAGAGCTCGCCACCAGAAGAACAAGATGTCCCAGAAAATTCTCAGTTATGTTCTTAAAATGTAGTGGCTGTGCAGAAAAGGTGCTATTATCTGTTTACTGAAATGAGGAGATTCCTACTTCTGAACAGCAAGGAATCACCTTGAAGAAACACATCAAAAGAAAATATGATAATCATGGCTACTAATTAACACTGCTACATGTTCATATAAGATTCCAAGTAATCTGTAATGTCACTTATTTTGATGAGAATGTAACATAAAATAAATAAATGTAACTGCTATTCTGACAGAGTCCTAGAGACTCGGAATATAAAGATTTAGAAGGCTTTGGTAACATTCTCAAAAAATACTACTCTACCATGTCCACTGACTTTTGAATGTCCAACAAGTATAGTCTAAACAGCAAATGAAGATTTAGATAGTTTCCTTTTGGCTGCTTCTAGCTCTTCTTTATTAAAAGAAAAAAACCCATAATCTAAAGACATTTATTCCTTAATATCTTGTCATATTGTCCTGTTTTTCTGCTTTTCTGTTATGCTGAATTCTTGCATTTTGGGGCACATCAAAATCATTATTAGAGTGGACTTCATCAGCTAGGCAGTTTCTGTGCATGTAGTAGCCCGCAGTGGATTTCTGTTCTAATTCAAAGTCACATTGTGACAATTGCCCGCATAGGAAACAAATTTGGTGAAGCTATCCTGCTATCATAAGCCTGGGTAAACTGACCAAGGAATGTACCACACCAACTGCTTTGGGCAGATGAATTACTCAGATTTACTTTCATCATTGCACCCTCTCCTGTCCAGACTCACAGATGCTGAATCTACGGGCTGGATAATATCGGGGAACAGCAGTAGTTCCTGATATATCTATATTTTAATTAGCGATATGGAAAACCAGATCTACATGCTAAATTTGGTTACATAATAAAAAGTTAGGAATGGAATTCTTCAAACTATGACAAGAAACTCCAAGGAGATGAAGCTGTGTTTTGTGTCTGTAAGTTGCAGAGAAATCCATTTTGTGGCTTATTTTCTAGTAAGAAAAACAATATGGAAGAATGGCATGAATATGGTATCTACTCAACTCTGTGAAAGAACAAACAAACTCAAGTTAAAATGATGATCACTAGCAAGTCTGAACCTGCTAGTTAAATAATGAAAGGGATCTGTAAAAAAAAACCATTTCATTTTTGCAATAAAGTCTACTTTTCTTGTAGTAATTTTTGTCCACTAACAAAGAAATACTGGTTTACACTGTGGAATGAAAATATATTTACACTCTACTTACATATGAGCTTCAAACTTGTTAGCTACTTTTCCCATGATTTTACAACTAACTAAGCGGGACTGAAGTGTTTGAGAAAGCTGTGCTTTGGAAACAAGTGGATTCAGGATCTACATGGAAAAAAAAAAAAGAAGAAATATGAGCAGAAAATTGTGAGCATTAAATAAAGTATTCCTCTTCTTAAAAAAAATCCAGAAAAACATATCCCAAATGTCATCAACCTTTTCACTGAATTACTCAGTACTATCAATAATGGCACCTATGCACAGTAATAGTCCACTGTGTTTAAATGACATCTTTAAAATTACATTGCAATTAGATTTTGGAGGTGACTAGAGTAATTTCTATGTGCTTTGTCCAACCTAAGATTTTACCCTTTAGAAGTTTATCTTTCAAACAGTTCTGGATTTTACTCTTATTTTAATGAGAATTTTTATACCACACAAACAATCATATATTTAAATCTCCATATTGTTTTAAACTATAAACACAGTAAATATATCTGTTGCAAAGCTTTTAAACTTAACAAAATATGAATACTTAAAAGTGAATAAATTAGCTGACTAAACCGGACTGGCATTATAACTTAGTGACAGATTTTCTTCTTCCTTCTTGAGCTACACAGTGAAAAATTAAGAGTGTTTGCAGTGCATTAGGGTTTTGGTACATCAAGAACAACTGCAATACACTAAGGAATGCATCTCCAGCATTCAATTCCATTTAGCAGACATAGCAGACTAGAATTTTAGTCCAGTGGTAAACAAAATGTCATTTCTTCATGAAGACACAGAGTGAGATACAGTCCTGTAAACCAAAACAGACTGCAGGAAAACACGTTACTGAAAATACAAGGTGCAGTGGAAGTGTTACAGTGGAGTGTAAGTGTTTACTTTATTTGCTGAAGCACACTATTTTTTTTAAGGTGACTTCCTGTCTTGCCTTTTTGCACATTCATCTCTTAGAGTGTGTTCCACAACCATTACCATTTTCACAGGTACAGAACTGCCACAAATCTGACTGAGGTGAATACAACTTGCAGGGAAATACAATCTTACAATCTTAATATTATTTTTTGTTAGCATAAGTGAGAAATTATTATTACCTCATGTCTGACAGTTTCTTTTGGTAAAGCTTCTATTACAGCAAGAAGAGTTTCTAACCATGCATTGCTGACACCTGTTTAAAAGAAATGAGTTATACGTGATGTTATATTGTACATATAATGACTAAACCAAAACATACATCAATTTTACAAAATTCGCTCTTTTTACACGTCTTCAAGGAGCTATGTATCTGAAAGCCACTAAACATTCAGGACTTGAAAGTAAGAAGTAGGATAGGTAAGAAGCAATGGGGTACCCCCATTTCTTTTCCCTTTACAATTCCTATATAAAATTATTACTCTGGCTGCTTTATAAAGCTAATTTCCCTCATTTAGAAGCATATTCTTTTCTTATGCCCACTGAAACTTTCTAGTTTCACAATAGGCCTTTTTTTTCCTTTGTATTCTAAAATTAGTGTCAAATAAATTAAGAAAAAATAGTCAACACAGAAGATTTGTCAACCATCCTCCCTCCATTTTCTCAGCCACAAAAAGTTGGTACTTCAGGAAAAGCTCAGACTCAGAAACAACTTAGGGATTTAATCCTTCAGACAAAGTGAGAGGGTTTTTTTGCTTCAATCAGAATTACATTTAAATGTCAGTATGAAAGTGGTCGTCATGCAAAAATCTTTTCATTCATGCCAGTCTAGATACAAAGTCACAGTGATTGCACTCACTGTTGACAGAGTATTGTAGGGTCACTAAAGAAACAAAACATGTAGAAGTCATCAGTCATCAGAGTAGCTGTACAGCCCTGACCTGCATCTCTGTGTTCCAGGTTCTGGAGAATGATGTGTAGGAAGGAGTGGGAGTACGTATGAATGGACACCGACTCCTCTTGCAGAACAGTCAAAAAAGAAACAGCAGCTGTTAACTGCATTTCCACTCCTGCAACATGCAGAACCTCCTGTATAATTACAAATTATAACAATTTAGAGAGTGAGGCAGAAATGTACTGAAAGAACATCCAAATTTTTACATTCACTTTTAGAATTAGTATGCAACAATCTGGGTAAACTATAAAATTCGCTGTAAAATTATTTTCTTTTAACAGCAATTTATTGCAGACATTACATTTTTTTTATGATATAGCATGAACCTTCTAAGAAAAAAAAGTTAGTTATAATATTTTTATTACTTTAAGTTTCATCAATGCATATGTGTGGATTTTTCTACTTTACAAAATGAGAGGTAAAAACAGACCAGCCAACACTTGCACTTCTGCTGTTTATGCACATGAATTAAAAAGAAGGATTTCATTCATTCATTCAGTGAGAGATACTAAAATAGCAGAAGGCAATTTAAATTTCATCCCTTGACAAACATGGAATGCAAATGAAAAGTACATATATATAGTCTTAAGAATAAAGCAAGATATACTAGAATATCTATCTAGCTAACTGAACATTTAGTAGTTCTGAGCTCTGACACACAAGACAGTCATTAATTAGGTTGTCTTTAAAATCATAAATTCAGAAGTTAAGCAAAGTTAATATGTTGAAATGAAATTAAATATTGCTATTTTTTTAATTTAAAAAAAAGCAATTTAAATTTTAAATTTCAGATTTATGCACAGACCTTGCAGGATGCAATCTATGATGTAGCATCCATTGTAAGTATTAGTAACTGTAAATATCTATCAACTAAGTGAAGATTCCATTTATTTACTTTTCTAAACTTGTCTATTTCATGAGAAAATAAAAAGTTCATTATTCTACTACTAAAGAATTACACTCATCTTACAAGTGATTCCAAATTCAGTAAAAGTTTAAAGCCCATATTTCTTATTTAGCACTTCATATATGTGGCTTTGTTTCTTTTTTAAAGTGCTTGACATGAACAGTGGTTTCTCAGATCACTTGCCAAAAATCAAAAATAAGCTGGTCTTTTAATTCAAAATAAAAATAAGCCTAGATCAGATTTAAAAAAAAATTCATTTTGCAGCTGAGTGCATGGTTGCTTATGGATTGGAGAGGTGCACTCTTCACTGGGTTACAAACTCGCTGGATGGCTGGGTCCAGAGTGCTGGTGAATGGAATGACATCCAGTTGGCAGTCGGTCACAAGCAGGTGTCCCCAGGGCTCAGTGTTGGGGCCAGTCCTGTTTAATATCTGAATTAATATCAAGGCCAAGGCCAGTGGTCTGAGGTTCAACAAAGTCAAGTGCCAGGTCCTGCACTTGGATCACACAAACCCCATGCAGTGCTACAGGCTGGGAGCAGAGTGGCTGGAAAGTGGCTTTCTTCACTGGAAGGGTGGTCAGGCATTGGAACAGGCTGCCAGGGACATGGTGGAACCACCATTCCTGGAAGTGTTCAAAAGGCACGTGGATATAGAACTTAGGGGCATGGCAAAAATGGTGGTGCTGGGTAAACAATTGGACTCGATAATCTTAGGACATTTCCAACTTTAACGATTCTATGACTCTAAGCATTGTGTATCAGAGGAATTTTGCTGAGAAAATAGTTTGTAGAGAACATCTGAGAAATTACTATTTGACTTCGTGAAAACCAAGAAGTTTTCTTTCTATAAATGTCAAACAATTTGTACATGCAAAAGTACAATTATTAGTTTATCTTATTCCAAGGAGAATCATAACTTATCCCTCAAGACCTGTCTCAGTTTACAGCCATGTTTCTTTCTAAAAGGATTCTCTGTGTCCTTGCTCCCCCAAATGAAAAAAAGAAACAGCACTGCACTGCTTTCCAACACAATATTTACACTCAATAGCCATGGAAACTGCCTTCTTATTTCCACAGACTATCTCTGTCCTTCCTCCACTGCTATTACAGCCACAGCCAAGAAAGAATAAGGACACCTACCAATTTTGTATTTTGAGTATTTTTGGGATCAGAATACCTGTCCATACTGTTCTGGGATTCTGGCTTACACTTGCTCAAAATAACATCCCCAAGAGAATCAAAGGCACTGTCTTCACACTGTAGATGCTAACACAGCAGTGCTGACCAGAAAATTATGGAGCAGTGCCAGATTAACAGTTGGACTTGATGAACTTAAAGGTCTTCTCCAAACTAAATAATTCTATGATTCTATGAATTCAGTTTTCCCTACATATGCACTTTGTATGCAATACAAACAGGGTTACTTACCAACAAACAAAGTTTCCAAATAGTCTCCTCCACTGATCCATATAACTCTGGATAGTCATGTGTGAGAACACATTCTCTGGATGTGCCTCCTCATGGACCTCGGGAGACATTGAAATATAAATTTCTAGACTGCTTACATACCTGCCTGCACTGATGTTTACACTCAGAACTATACAGTTCTGCATTTGGAAATGTATGGGTCTCCTCTTTCCATTTTCATACAACCTAAGTTGCGTAATTTAAATTTACTTAATATAGATTTATTTATTTAGAAAGTAATGTATTTTTCTATACATGGATACTCCACAAATTTTCACTCCAGACTAAAAAAGCTCTCCCTATCTATCTTAATTGAACAAGCATATTTAATAGAATTTAAGGGTATTAGCATGTTCTTAACTATTCTAATGTCTACAAGTTAAACTCAGGCATCAAAACTTAAAATTTAGAAAGCCTGGTTTATTCCATTAATTGGAAAAAAAAATTCACCTTTAGTTTAAATGCACATTTTGTCCTGCAACAACAGAATTCTCTTAAAAGAATGCTGCAAGCAGAGACATAGTCATATCATTTTAGTAATTGCATTGATATGATTTTCATTTAAGACTAAAAGACACAGAAAAAATGGAGATTACAGAAGCTCAAGGATACAATAAGAACGGACCTTAAAATTAAAGTTAGGTATAAGGAAGGATGAAAATCACCCCACCTTTTCTTAAACTATAAAATCAGCTGTGGAAAAGAAAAGATTTCAAGAGGAGGCTGATATATTAGGAAAATAAGTAACTATGAAAATGAGTTTGGAACTAATCAGACAACACTGAATAAAGCTTGATGTATACACAACAACAAGAATAAGCATAGTTTGCTGCAATCACAGCATTTGGAAAAATGTCTTAGTCAATCAGATAAATACCTTCAATCTCCCTCCCTCACTTTTGGTTGCAGAGCCCAAAGATGGAAAGCAGGAAAAATACTATTAACACCATCTGAAAAGAGACATTTTGTGCACAAAGAGAAATGCTGGTAAGAATGTCTAAGCTTTCCCTAAATCTGCATTTCAATGACTTCCAAGGTTCATGAGGAGGTGCATGCAGAAATCCAGAGTGGGGTTCTCTATGCAAAAGAACACATACAAGGATGCAACTTGATTTTAACTGCAGAACTTATAAAAAAATTCGTAATCTCATTCCTACATTAACATCTAAATTATATAACATATTTTTGTTTAAAAAGCATAACCAAAATACTGGCAATTCAATAATTACTTACATATGTCACATTTATTGATGTATTGATTTTGCTCATCTCAGACCTAAAACACTTATGTTAAATATATAGTCTTTGATATATTTTTAATTTAATTAGATTTCACAGAATGATAAGCAATTTGCGTACACCCATTTCTACATTTCTAGAAGTAACCAGGTTTATCAATTTTTCACAAATAAAATACAAACATGCAATGTATTCAGACTAAACATTCCTCACATTTATTTCTTTCTTCATCTGCTTTACCCTCAGCTCTAATAAAAACATTACTTTTGCTTTGGGTGTCTGCAAGTATGCTAAATAAGTTCACCGGTTTCCTTATGCAATTATATGCTGACAGTACTTTCAAATAAACAGCCCTCTGAAACTACTACACAATTCATTTTTCATGTGCCAATTTGATTTCACAAATGATTACTCCCAACCTAAAGAAGTAGAACCAAATGCAGTAATTTAAATCAGCTTACTTCCCTGCAATGGCAGATTACATTTGCAAGACTCTAATCGCAGTTGAGTTCAATTATGCCTTTACAGACTATAAAAATTTCCATTTAATGGTCAGGATGATTCCTCCAATAAAAATAAGGTTAAGAAAAAAAGAATAAGCCAAGTTAATGATGCCAAATACTGTTTTGGAGTTAAAAGTGCAGTGCACATGGCAACAACAGAACTTTACTTCTATTACAGATAAATAATATTAGATAACAGAATACCATTGAAGAATTGGCTTTATAAGAGCAGTGCTGCAGAAAGGAACTGAATTAATATACATTGTACAAAGTTTTAGTTTATAAAGCTTAAACAAAAGTTTGTGAAAGAAAAAAGTGAAAGAAACACTTGGATTTAGACTGACTTAATCATATTTTACTTTTTTACCTCTGTCTGGAGCCCATTAACTTAGGTTTCATTTAATTTACCATCTAGGAAGGCATCCAGTTTGGGTTTAAATGACACTGCAAGATGAAAACCACACTACTTTTCTCAGTAATTTGCCCAAAGATTGATTGCATTTTTATTAAAGTTGTCTGCTTCATTTTAAATATTTCTATCTTCAATTCCTAATGCTTCTTCCTTCATACAGTGTTTTCAGTTGAATGTCTTTAATATTATACAGGAAGATACTTTTACAAAATAACTAAGTACAGCCTGATCTAAGATCACACTGACATCCAACTCCCACTGTACAAGTACTTTCCAGGCTCTAGGCCCTATTCATGCAAATGATCATACTTTCAAATATTTTCTTCATCCCTATATAAAAAAACTTTAAACTAGAATCAAAACCAGTATTCCCATACTAGACTTTTTATTGAAGACAGGCCAAGACTAGCACTTCTCTACAGCCTGAAAAACAAGGGTAGAAAATCCCCAGTGTTTCTTATTCCTCCTTAATTTCAGGAAGAATTCTGCTCTCAAAGTAGAAAACCAGAAGCAAAAATGGATTCAGTATGAAAAGCATAAAAAAACCAAATCAACTTTTCTTGAAGCCAGTAGGTTGGCTTAGAAAGACTACATTACATATGTCAGAATAACGTGGTAGTAACTGCAGATACTTGGTGTAAGTTGAAGGGTTTCCAATTACTTTGCAACTTCAAGTCATTCTTCTCAAAGCACTTTTACACTCATACATATTTAAGCAAAATGCCTATTGACCTACATCTTATAACACAGAATGTAACTAGAAGCACTTTAATGTTGTCTAAACAATCTGTCAGCCTATACCAGTCCTTAGTCCGGAGGAGAGCTATTTCTTGACCATTTGATGAATCTAAATAATCAGACAAAAGTTGGAACAGCTCCTCTTAAGGAAAAAAAGTCTCCTGAAATCACTGATGTTTCAGGAGATATTATGAAGTTGAGAGGTGATGTCTGATATTCACAGAATGCTTGAGGCTGAAAGGGTCTTCTGGAGGTCATTTTGTCCAATCCCCCTGCTCAAGCAGGGCCAGTTACAGCTAGGAAATGCCCAGACTGCTTTTGAATACCTCTCCAAGGAGGGAGACAATAACTTCTCTGGGCAATTTGTGCCACTGCTCGGTCACCCTCACAGTGAAAAAATGATTCCTGATGTTCAGAAGAAACCTCCCATGTTTCTATTTGTGCACGTTGCAACAGCAGTTGCAGTCCTGTCACTGGGTACCACTGCAAAGAGCCTGTCTCTGTCTTTGCTTCATCAGGTATTTGTATAGGTTGATAAGGCCCTCTCCAATCCTCTTCTTCTGCACGGGCCCAATGGATTTTTAGAGTTATTAAGTTTTGCATTTGCATTTGTGATTTAATTTGTTCTTATGTGACCAAGGCTGCTCCTTAAGCCACACCTTAAATCAACTTGTACGTTTCTTCTGGGCAAGGGTTCATACCTGGGACAGAGTGGAAATACAGAGACATGTATCTTCTCCACCATCACAGAATCATAGAATAGGGTTTGGAATTTGGGTTGGAAGGGACCTTTAAAAGTCAGCTAGTCCACCCCCAGAGCAATGAGTAGGGACACCTTCCACGAGACCAGGTTGCTCAGAGCCCCACTCAGTCTGACCTTGAACATTTCCAGGGATAGGGCATCCACAACTTCTCTGGGCAATCTGTTCCAGTGCTTTACCACCCTCATGTTCTTCCTTACATCTAGTCTGAATCTATCCTTCTTTAGTTTAACCCTACTGCCCCCTGTCATATTTCAAAAGGCACTGCCAAAGAGCTTGTCCTCATCTTTCTTATAAGCCTCCTTTTAAATGCTGAAAAGTCACAACAAGAGCTTTCTCTTCTCCATGTTAAACAACCCAAATATCCTTTATACAAACATATCTCTATATAAAATTGGTGTATAACATTACCTGATCAGCATGCATCTATCTCAACTAGCAGTGACTTACACAGACAACTAGAAGTAAACTATACTCTTCTGGACAGCGCTATGAAAAGCTTAATGTTTGGATGAAAGGAGATTGAGAACATCAGAATGAACCATTACAACTGGATGGTCCTCAAAAAGAATTCTCAAAAAGCTGTTAAAATGCTGGTAAATCTTTAGAAAATATAAGTAGTATTAATTCTGCTTTTTTATTTTTCCTGTTGTAACCATTTTTAAAAAAATATAATACCTGTAATACTTCATGAATTCAGTGAATTAATGTGGAAGACCTACTGGACATACATCTCCTGGAGACTGAGTTTGCAATAAAAGCAGGATTTTTTTTTGTCCTTTGTTAAAATACTTAAACTGGCAGAAAAAGATACATTCAAACCTCAATACACAAAACTTACTCTGATTTTTGGCAAAACCCGACGAAGTGTTTCTGCAGGATTCTGTCGCATCAGGACTGGAAGATTTGCCACCACACTTGCTCCTTGGATGTCCTGACCAGAACTTACAAAAACATAGACATACAATACATTACTTACTATGATGATTACAAGCTCACAGCTTTCATTAAAAAAACAAAACAAAACCAACAAGAATAAACCTGCACTACTCAGGTTTTTCATGTAAGTAAAGAGAGGCATTATGTTTTTCTGTAATACATGGTAGAAGACAACATTTTAAAATATCAACCTATCAAGCTATTATATAGCATTTCCTACATGGAATGCTTTAATTTTTAGTGTAGCTTTGCATAAAAATATGAAACTTTTGGAAGATCTTTTCAAACCAGATGATCAAGATAGTGGTTTCATGGAATGTTTTGTATTAAAGCAATACAAGGGATAAACCATAGGAAGGGGGAAAATTGAAGATATACATGAAAACTACATGCAATGTACAACATTTTAACAGAAATCTACCACTATTTCCTTTTTGTAGGGAAAGCAGTCAGATGTATAGTCATATGCACACAAACATTATTAAGAAAGGATGCAAACATTTGGTTAAATTACAGATCTTTTACCTTTCTCCTCATTCTGTCTCTCTCAATGGTATCCCACAATTGAAAAAGGAAATGAAAAAAAAGCAGTATGGGAAGGAAATGGTAGGCAGCAGTGAAAAAAAGTATGAGGTGAAAACAAAAATTACTCAAGTGGATAAAATCCTACAATAGAATCAGAAACCAAGAGGGTCTGGATGCCAAAATAAAACTAAACATCAACACATCCTTTTCCTTTGGCAAGGCATGCATATCTTTCTGTTATCCAGTAGTAATGCAAAAAGCCAAGGTAACTTGGAGAAGCTATTTAATTGAAATTTTATTCATTTCGTGTCAAGATGGAAGAAACCCTAACTGCTAAAAAATGCAAAATAAATGCTACCTTTCTCCATCAAAATGTAAAGAAAAGCGAAGCATCTCCCTTTAAACAGAAATTCTTAGTAACTGGCTTACTGCCAATTAAGAATGTGAAGCAGGAGGCATTTCAACACCTACACAGTCTGTAATTTTCCAACTGCAGAAGATTTTTCTATTTCTACCGAAAGAGCTGCACCATAGATTTTCTTTAAATATTGAAGACTTCAGAATTATGGTGAATTATTGCTAAGTGCTCTGATGTACACATTTTTGTACTAATAAACAAATTAAAATAAATGCTAAATCTTTTCTTCGGAGTCACAGTAAGCTCAGTGTTATGAAAGCACTATTCCTTTATTAACAGTGCTAACTATAGAAGAACACAACAGAGCCCTATACTTAGAAGCAATTTAACTCAACCTCTTTTGTGCTAGCAAAATCCACATACCATTTCAATATAAAATTCAGGACTCATCTTCTGAGTTCATCCTACAGGAGACCCCAGTGACTTTACAAGGCTGGAAATCCTCATACAGGGAGGGAAGCTCTCATGCCCCAACACTCCTGTCCTAATATTTCCTTCCTCTGCGACAGCAGCTGCTTGCTGCTGGCCGGTGGTACCAGACCTGGTCTAACTGCAAGACCCGTTGCAAAGCACTTTTCAAGCACAAGCACAGCACTAAGCCTCTCCCTCTCCTTGCATTTGGTTTTACTCATTTCGTCTACCATCATAAAATGAAGTCCACATAATATTTGGGATGCCTTGAGACTGAAGCAAATCCTCCTAGAAAACAAATACAAACATATGAAGGACCAAAAAGTGCCTGGGAGTAGTCAGCCTGGATTTGTGCAGGGGAAATCAATCCTGACCAGCCAACTTGTCACCATGATGACTGGCTGAGATGGTGGAAGCTGTCTAATGTATTTTAGCAAGGCTGTTGACATTGTCTCCATCATATCCCCATAGATAAACTGACGAAATACAAGCTGGACAAATGGAAAGTGATGTGGACTGAAAACTGAGCGATCTATTGAGCCGAAAGGGTTGTGATTAGTGGCAAGGAAGCCAGCCACAGGTGGTTTACCTCATGGTTTACCTTACTGGGGGCAACAGTTTAAAGTTTTCATTAATGGCGTGGGTGATGGGACAAGGTGGACTCTCAGTATGCAGAAGACACAAAACCAGGAGGAGGGACTGACAGACCTGGAGGCTCTAGTGACTCAACGAGTTGGAGAAACAAACCAACAGGGATCTTACAGGGAGGTCCCAGTGGACACAAAGCTGACCAGGAGCCAACAATGCATTCTTGCGGGAAAGGCAGCTGATGGCATCCTGGGCTGCACTCAAGAGCATCTCCAGCAGCACAAGGGAGGTGATTATTCTTCTCTATTTAACACAAGAATCTCACAGACAGGCAGCAGTGAGTTCATCACAATATTTGAGCAGAAGTTTAGACAATAGGGATTTTTAATCTTGAGAAGAGAAAGCTTGGGGGCCTTATCTGACATGTATAAACCCTGATGTGACACAGTAAAGAAGACAGAGGCAGATTCTTCCCAGCAGTGCCCAGTGACAGGATGCAAAGCAATGGGAACAAATTCAATACACAGGAAATTCCACTTAAACCTTAAAAAACCCCACAAATTCTTCTATGTCAGAGTGTTCAAATATTGGAATGAGTTGCCCACACAGGTGGTGCAGCCTCCATCTCTAGGATTCAAAATCCTGAGTTCAGGACAAGACTGAATAGATTGCTCTAATTGATACTACTTTGAGCAGGGAGGTGGACTAGTTGATCTCCAGAGGTTCCTTCCCACAACTATACTATGATTATGTTCAGGGTAGGTGTTGCCAATTTTGCAAACTTTCATGAAGCTCAGGGAAGACAATAAGATTTCTTACATTAATTTCTGAAGCATTTTTAAAGACAGATTCTAAAAGATAAGAACAAAGAAAATTACTCAATTAGAAACATTTGTATCTGGAAATGGATGGAAGGACTACAGCTCCTTCTACAGCATGAAGAACAAAGATTAGTCACCAAATGTACTGCAAGACAACATTACCACAAAGGATTTTGAAGATGAGAAGATAGATTTACATCTCTCTCTCCTTCATTCACACTAGCCTACGACAACAGGAGCAGAATACAGTATTGTAAAGACTGAGGTACAACGTTTACCCAAGCTCTAACTGAGGCTCTGTTTACAAAGAGGCTTTTCTTTCACACTGTCGCTAAGTGTACCAGTTCAGTAAAAATTATTTGTTAAATAGCCATTGTTGAATCAACCACTGAAGTCTGTGCATTTGTAAACAGAAGTTCTGATGAATGGCTGCAGGGAATTACAGTGTTAACTCAATACCCCTTAAGTGATATTGTTTTCAATGCAAGATTCTATAATGTTCTATGTTGGTCTAAATCTGAATTTGTTGAAGACAGAAGTAAAAATTTAGCAGCTTCAATGAGTGAGGGATTAGAATAGCACGATTTTAAAAAATTAATTAAGTATTCAGTAACTAATTAGGAAAATTAAATTCACAAACACTCAAACTTGAAAAAGGGTGTCCAAGGGTTCTGGGAATCTTTGGAGACATTCATAAACAACTGGACAATATCTTGAGCAACGTGATCTAACATCAAATGACATCAGACTTGGAAGTTGGCTCTGCTTTAAGCAGGGCATTGGACCAAATGACTTCCAGAGGTCCTCAACCACCTAAACTATTCTGTGATTTGCATTCATAAATCCTAGACCTAATTTCCTACTTGTATAAAAGCGCAGTATCTGACAGGATTTAGCCTATTCAGAATGATTCAATTTCAGTTCTCCCTCCAGGATTTCTGTTCTCCTGTACAATCTACTGTTGCCAAGGCAAACTAGTGTGTGTGGCCCATAAGACTTTCTTTGGGAAACACCTTTAGTTTATTGTGAAGATTTTTACATGGCAATCTTTCCTATGCAGATGGGTAGACACAAACTTAAAATCTATTACACTGCTTCCTAGGTACTGCTCTTGCTAATAAACATTAACACTTTTACAAGGTTTTTTTGGGTTTTTTTTAGTTTTTTTCTTTGACTGAATAATTTTAGGCTTTTAATTAAAAAAGGGGAAAAATATAGAAATTAGAAAAATGTCTTGAAATCACAAATATTGATGTCATTTTATGACTAGTTTTCATTTTATTTTAAAGTGAATACTCCTTTGATAAAATACAATCTAGTATTTTCTGTAAAAGTACAACCCTTTCTTTACCCTAGTGTAAAGCAGTAACTTTCATTTCATGTGAGGTATGCTTACATTTCAATTATACTTCTTTAAACATAAATTATGTAACAGGAGTGTCTGAACATCTATTTGACATTTATTGTAGCAAGTGTATTATAAACAGACTCAGTCCCATCGAAAGATCTGTCATTTTGTTAAAGTAACTTCCTTTAAGAGCCTCAGCTGAACAAAGACAGAGAATTGTGAGCAATATAATTATTAGAAGTCTTGAATTTATATATTACAAGGGAGTAAATCTGCAGAAAATCCAGAGTAAACTAAGAGAAGAGACTTTAAGAGACTTCTTTAAGAGAAGAAACTTTATTTTTAGGCTTCTATAACTTTGATGAAAATAAGACAGAATAAAATTAACCTGAAAATTTAACTCCATGATAATGTCGATTTTCAAGAAGTCAGAAGCCTTAATAATATCATAGGCTGAACATCTCCTTGCAATTGACGTAGTCCTTTCCTAGTAAAATTTAATTTTCAAAACCACTTTCTCATTTTCATCTTCTACTTAAGATATGTGTGCCCATGATCATTTTAGAGCACATCTGAATAAAATCTACATGGTCTATAGATTAAAAAAAGAATAAACTAATCGATTTTGTACATATCTGAACTTGCACCATTACATGTGAAACTTCTATTGTAAACAAAGTAAGAACTGAAACCCCAGATTTAGCTGCACAGTAGTTTTGTATTCATAGTAACCTTCTTTACCAGGATAGTTTGGTCAACTGAAGTCTCTTATTTCTGTTTCCTTGCTGAATATCTGTCAAAGAGAGAAAGGAAAATGTCTAACTCATGCAGATATCCCTTTCTGTTCCTGAACCAAAACAAATACATTATAATGACACAATAATTTCTTTCTTCCTAATATCATCAGTTTCTGTGAGTTTATACATTAATTATTAGGAGTAAACATTGAGCTTTTCTCCCTCGAATTTCAAGAAAAGTTTCAAGAATGTAAAAAGTGCCTCAAAGGAACACATTTTTCCTCTCAAATATTACCCCAGTATCAACATTACAATCTCCTAGAAGATAAATGTTTCTTCTTCCTTAGAGGGCTTATAACACATATTGCATTTTGTATGGTTTCTGGATAGAATTCATTTGGGCATTTTTTATTTTGAGTCTGAATGTGAAAAGTAAAGCCATTCTTTTTACTTCAAGATCGAGATAATGCCATTTCCCATTCCTAGATGATATAGGAAAAATGAGCTAGGAGCTGGTATTATCTTTCATTCTGCCAGTCCTCATTCACTGACCCAGAATTTATAATTTTCACATTCAACATGATTTGTCATGTTCACAGCATGCATTATGTGCTATAAGAAGTCTTCTGAAAAAGGACCAGGCCTGTAATTTTTCTAAACTGAATGTGGAAAAAAAAAATCACAGATGCTAACCAAATTCTAGAAGGATAAATTACTTCTGTTGACCTAAATTTCTCTTATAGTCTAATTTAGACACAGGATCTCTTTTCATTCTCCAGTCTTATTTTTTCTATCAGTATATTTCATGCACACAGAGAGGAAAACTTTAAATGACCTAGTAAGTACTAAAATCTACTTAGAGTCTTCTTCAGCTTGTCGGTCTTACCTGTGTGGGGTATTATAAACAACAGATCCCAAAGCTCCCACTTTATTACTGTGTGTATTTCCATCATGCCTTCCCAGCCTTTCTGACTATAGCATATTCCATTGTGTATCAATTCCATACTTTTTTTCATAGCAACTCTAATCTAATAGTTGTGGAAGCTGATGAGAATTTCTTAAAAATAGAAAGCTGTAGCTGTACATTTCAACCTCTCCCTTCTTAAACTGACTCACAAGTCTAAAAAAATTGTTTATTTTTTCAAGATTTATTGACAGCTCTAACAGACGTTGCCACTTCACCTCAACCCTTGCTATGAGTCTCTTCAATCACCTAAAAACAAATTATGCTCTGCTAAATCCACTTGCAATTCCTCAGCATGTTATTAAGAAAAGCACATTAAAGGCTAGGAAAGAAACTGTTAACTGGTCTTTTTGCCTACATCTGCTTGGCTTCGTAAAAAAGGCCTTTCTGTAAATGCAAGAGTTGAAGACCATGGTAAAAGCCTGAAGTAACCCTAGCTTTTTAAGAATTAAAGTACAAGTAGAACTTCTTACACATCTTTCAAAAAATTCAAACTTTTTAGAATAGGCTTATAAGCCCCCTAACAACAAAATCTTACTAACGGTAAAACACAGACAAATAGTAAATAAAACATATTTTGTACATGAGTTGACCAGCCCTTTTCAAAATCACACAGACTGGATCAAAAGAAAATGCAAATGTAGAAGACCCACAAAGACACTATAAATAATGCTGAGTACAGAATGAAACTACAGGGTATGAGTACAGTGACTGAATGAAAAGCCACAAGGAAAATAAAAATAAAAAAGGGTAAAGAGAGGGTTTGAAGCTTTTGATCACAGCATTTTCCTTCATATGCAAGAGAAACATATCTAGATACCTACATATACAGATATCTAGATATGGTACCTATCTACTTACAATATCTAATAATACAAGCTAAGCTTATGTTCTAATTTGAAAAACATAGGAGTAAAATTGTGAGCACCAAAAAATATATATCTGAAATTTTAGAAACAATTTCAAGTTTTAGCTGTAGAGGCAGCTAAAGAAATCTAACTGTGGGCTCAGAATGACTTCCAACAGTTCATATTAAATTTCTGTCAAATTACTGCTGTTGTACTCAAAGGGCCTGATGACTCAAAAGAAAAAAATAAGTAGAAAATGAACATAAAACTGTGAACTTACTCGTCATAAGAGCTAGGTTTTAGACAAGTCAGAAGTGGAAAGCTTTACTGGTTCACATTCTATTCATTATTGAAGGCGTATTCATAGCAGTAATATTCATATTTTCAAGTATACTGCACAGCTACTTCAGATGGATGCAGTTTCATGCATCAGCAATACAATGTCAAACAGCTGAATCTAGTGCTGCTTTCTCATATATCAAAAGCAACCATAGATGGAAGGCAGCTTTCTGAAGTAAATACACAAATAACTAAAAACTGCTTCAATTACAAGCTGTTCCTGATTCATGTCCTGTCAAACAAAAAAGTGCTTTACTTGATTTATGTTCACTTTGGAAAGTAGGATAAAATTCAGCTACTTAATTAAATAGAAGAGTCAGAGTCATGTCTCTCAAACATACGTAAGATTTGTTCCATGTTGGAGTGGACAACCAAACCAGGTAATACGATTAACATAATAAACAAATTGAAGTGGTGACACAGGTCTTTCACATTTCCAGCTCTCTGATAGAATAATTTCAAACAGTTGATAAAAATAAACATTACATATACAGACAATTAATCCATAACTGCATTCTTGTTAAAACCATTATCAGCACACCATCGGAATCCTCCTGCCTACCTGTGCTGGTTTTGGCTGAGGTAGAATTAATTTTCTTCCCAGTGGCTGGTATAGGGCTATGTTTTGGATTTGTGCTGGAGACAGGGTTGATAATAAAGAGACGTTTTTGTTATTGCTGAGCAGGGCTTACACAGAGCTTTCCAAGCTGCCACTTTCACACTGGCAAGGTGACTGGAGGTACGTGGGGTGGGAGTTTGGGAGGAGACACAGCCAGGACAGGTGACCCAAACTGACCAAAGGGATATTCCAGACCATATGGCATCGTGCTCAGTATATAAAGTGGGGGAAGAAGGAGGAAGGGGGGAACATCTGGAATGATGGTGTTTCTCTTTCCAAGTCACCATTACACATGACAGGGCTCTGCTCTCCTGGAGATGGTTGAACACCTGCCTGCCTGTGGGAAGCAGTGAATTTGCTTTGCTTTGCTTGTGTGCATGGCTTTTGATTTCCCTATTAAATTGCTTTTATCTCAGCCCACAAGTTCTCCAGCTTTGACCCTTCTGATTCTCTCCCAGATCCCTCTGGTGGGGGAATGAGTGAGTGGCTACATGGGGCTTGGCAGCTGGCTGGGGTTAATCCACAATTCAGCTTTGTTTAGGTAATTATAGTACTAGTAACATTCCCTATCTTCAAAATCACTACAATAATCTTAAATAGCCTTTTGTTATACTATTTTTTCCTCACATAGTCATACTAACTTCTTTCTAGTGGTACAGTTATTCCAGAAAGAGTTCGACATCCTGCAATGGAAAGAATAAATAAAAGCATTTACCAGTAATTCCACCCACATTTACTAAAATTAGTCCAGAATCATCTCTGAAAAGAATATCTCTTTCCTTTGAATGCATGTCAAATATGCTCAGCTGCACAGATCCTCCACAGCATATATTCAGTGTTAACCACCAGAATTTCTGGCTTATCTATTTACTACATTGATATCAATATCATTCTATGGAAGAAAAAGTAACATGGAAAAAGAAAAATGATGGTAAAAAGCATCCATTGATACAATACTATTTGCATGCCATTCCCCCGCCCTCCTCCCTATGGTTTGTTTGTTACTGAAAAAGAACTGAATTAACTGATCACTAAAAGGTTTGGAACAATAAATTTTTAGTCTAAACTCATGGTGTAATATTAACACAATATATATTATTTTCATGAGCAATACTTTTATTAGATATCTGCCAAGGCATCCATGCAAATGGATATCTACTGGCAGAATTTACCTTAAATGCAGACCACAGTGCTTAAGCTGTCAATGTTGCTCTAGTGCATAAAGAACTCCAAAGTTCTATACAACTTCCATAGGGCCAATATAGTCTTTACAGATGTCTCACAAACCATCTCAGTTGGCATGCAGTGTGTAGTCCCCTGAAAATAATGAGCTTAAGGCAAACTCTCAGTCACAGCAATGAGTGCAAAGAAAAGGAAAGTAAGAAAGGGGAAGGAATAGCATTTGGGGAAAAATACTCACATCCTTTACCAAAGGCAGGTAAAGGGAATCATGAACATCTCAAATGACCTATAAAGTACTGAGGTCTGGTTAGAATCTTTTTCAGCTCATGGGTTTTACCGGTGTGGGGCATTATATCCAATAGATCCAAAAGCTGCCACGTTCCAACTGTTCATTTAAAAAGACCAAAACCAACTTCTTCAATTAATAAGGAAGTAAGATGAGACACAGAAGAAGTTTTTACTGAATACCCTCTGAATCTGCAATAGATACGTAAGATAAAAAATCTGTATATTAATTTATTGATCTATCTTCCCTCTAACACATCATTTTCAAATAGGTGGGACAGTTTAAGTCATCAAAGCACAAGTGTATTTATCTGCAATTAGAGTTGATTTTTACATACCAGTATGCATCTAATGATTTATTACAAACTCATTTGTAGTAAGTATTTTCTTGCAATACAACAAGCATGCAAGGGTCAAAAGAATTTACAAGTAACCCTTAAAATACAGTTAAGTTGGCTTAACATGGTGACAAAAATAAGAAGAAATAGACATACTCTTGGATTAAAACCTGTAGTAAAGAAGCAAGCTAATTTTAAGTAGCCATCATCCTTTTCTCCATTGATTTAGTGACTATCAATTGCTATAGACGGAAAAAGCAAAAATAAAATTAAGTCTTGCCCTGAATCTAACTGACTTCTAGTTCCCAAAATGGCAGAGAAATAGGTGTCCTAAACGTGAGCTTTGAAATGAAATTACATAAAATAGATTAACTGTTTATGCCAGAAGAATTTTGGTGCGAGCAGCCATCAGGCAATGACTCATGTTTTGCTATTTAATATGGACATAAATCCTCCCCCTCAAAAAGCTCAGTTACAATTTCAGCAGTGAAAATGGCATCTTTTCTGTTTCTGGCTTTAAAGACAGGATTTTTATCTCCAAGCCTGCCCAACAACATAAGTAATATTATAATTTTAAAAAGAGTATTAAAGCAGATGCCTTTCACATTCCTCTTTTACATATGCTTATTCTCCCAGAGACAATACAATCAACCCCTACTTACAACAAAAATACAATTAGCATGTTTAAAGCATTTTCTTTCTCTCCCTAGTTGAGCCTTTACAATATACTCTTGGTAACAGAAGTTACCAAACAATTCCACTAAGGAGGAGGAAAAAAAAAGCCAGTAAATACTACTTCAGAAAATCTGAGCACAAGCTGGTCAGCTGCACTTCTCATGCAGCACAGACAAACACTATTTCATCCCATTTTGTACACATGAACTACTGAAAGCAAAATGCAATGGTATTATTGAGTGCAACATCATTTCTGCTGTGTAGTTCTGTTAATATCAATTGTGTTATCAAATGATTTGATCCACCTTGAATCCAACTTTCCTGGTCTACTCCAGCTGGTAAAGAGAAATGTTTTGGAATTAAACAAGCAGCTTTGAACAACTTTTATTTAATCATAGCATAAACTGGTGGCTCCAGTGCTTAATGTTGTTCTTTGTTGTTCAACAATAGTCATGGGGAGGCAGTAGGGGTGGGGACAGGGAGAAGCTAACTGATACCCAAATTAATTTACTGGTTTTACTTCAAGAAAGGTGGAATTTTCACTAGAGGCATAATTGACAATTTGGACACAAAGCTACTCGCATAAACAAAAAAACCCCCAAGTCCTCCAAGATTTTCTGTTTATTCCTTCTCTCTTGGACTGTCACATAAAACCCTGTGGAAATTTTTGTAATTTTATTTAAAGTTACAGTGTTCTGCCATTTAAAAAATAAAAATAAATTATATCATTCTGATTTAAGATAGACTGGGGAAAGAAAAACAATGTCTTTCTTTTTTTCCCCAATCAAATAGGAGATTTAACTCTAAAAACTTATGAGAAAAATGCCCTAGGAAAAAATGTTGTACTGGTCTATTTCCAAAGACAGAAGTATTCTCTTAAACTGGATGATTCTTGAAAAACAAACAAGGACAAGAAGAATGCATAGATTACTTTCTTCCCTATTAGAAAGAATGTAAGACTATGCTCTTTGAGACTGCAGTCTTTCTTCACCACTATACATTATATTGACTTAGCAATGTGGGTCACCTTTATTTATATAATCTTACATGTCAGTTTAAAAAAAAAGTCTGAATTCCTAGAACAAACCCCTGTTACTATACTCAGCTTGGACCTAAAATCATGCAATTCCATTCATGCCAGTTCATCTATCCCTGCTTACACACTGCCTAAATCTGACTTTCTTATAGTAAATTCAAGAACAAGTGGAAGAACGTGAAAGTAGGCATTACATAGAAACACTGAGGCTAAATTCACACTGTAACATGTTTCTGTAAACAAAGCAACTGCAATTTTGGAATTATGCCATGATTAAGAAGAACTGTCTGTGCAGTCTGTTAGGAAAGGTAATATGTAAGGGATAGATGGGCAAGGTGTTTCCAACAACAGTTAATGCATTCAGTAAAGCACAGCAATTACTCTTGGTCCTGCTCTGAATTGATACAACTTGACAGGGAATGACTCAGCTATTCTGTACATTATAGTTGTACACATTCTCAGAACCCATAGTCACATAACATGGAATAAACAAAACTGTTGCTGGAACAACTGCTACCAAGATACAGAGACATACCCAGAGCCTGATATTTTTATTTCTTAACATTAACCCCTCATAGGGTATTGTTTTGCAAAGAGAAACATGCAGAAACATTTATTTGAATGTAAAAGAAGCTAAATAGAATAACTTAAATAAGAATACCTGCATTATCAAGAGTCCATTCAATTAATAACATGGATGTGAAACATTTGGTACCTTCTGCTTGTGTAAAAGTATCAGGCAGTGGCAAAAAAAGCCTCAGACAGATGTATCCAGAAGATCTAGCAGAAGTTTTCAAGTGATTCTTTGTTTCTTTCTTCATTCTGTTGAATTATTACTCTTAAACCGGAAAGACATTTTTCTTCGTTATAGAGGGTTGGATAGGCCATAGGGAATTAACACTGAAAGGGAAAGACTTCACCTTGTCAGTGTCTCCATGGGACAGCATTCATGGAGAGAGGAGCAGCTTCAAACTGCAGTGAATGGGATGGCCATGTAAAACCAGTTTTAACAGACTGAGGCCTAGGAGTTTGGAGAACCCTGGTTTTCAAAGCTTGTGAAGGATACTGTTACTGTTCAGACTGGAAAGACACATCCCAATCTGATCTAGGAAGGTAAAGATACACTGGGGGGAAAGAGAGGAGAATCAAGATACAAGAATGCCAGTGACACGTTAATTCTCAAAGGGTGAATTTCAAGAACAATTCAGTTATGAACAACTCCCATCAATGTGCTTTTGTATTACTGAGGTTTTTTAAAAAATCTTTGCCCAAGGACATAACTGCTTTTGGCTAGAGATGCCATTTCTGGCCTCAGTTTTGGAATCTGAAGCAACCTTCTTATTCAGGTACAGAGTCCTATAATTGTGTATAATTAAAACAGTTGGTTCTTTAGCTGTAATATGGGTTTTGCCAGACCATGTGAATAGAAATCCTTGATATAGAAATCACTTCAATTTCCTTTTCTGTTTGTCCTCAAGAACTAAAGAGAACTTCTCTTATACAAAAAGCTCCTTGAAGATTAAATAAGATGCTCCTTCCAGCATTGGAGAACTTCTCAATGAATAATGTAGACCTCTTTGAATTGCTTAGTCTCGAGGACTGTCTACATTCCCATTTTGTTTTCCCAGTGAAAAAATTTCTAAGTGATTGAATAATCCTGGGGTTTTTTCCTGTGACATAAAGCTTTGGGCTCCAAGGCTTGACAAAATCCAGGGTAACTCAGTGTTGGCGTTTAGAGTACCAGCTGGTGGAACAAGGACAAAAACATTAATATTACTAAAGTTAACTCTAAAAATAGCTAAATGAACTGTTATACAAGTTTACCCTAGAGAGCGGGATTAATTTTAAATCTCAACAAAGCTATTTCTTGTCTCATTTCAAATTCTTCTGTCATAGCGTATCTGCTAAGGCACAGATAGAGGCCCAAGACTGCAGTCCCAGTTCCTGAAGTCCTTAAATTATAATCACAATTTCACCTCAGTAAAACAACTTCCCTTCACATAAAGTTTACAGCATAGCAATATGAACCAATATATAATGGAGTATGATCTACCTTGCCTTGCAGAGATTCAGAAAAGCTTTTAAACAGCCCTGAATGCAAAAATATGGGGTGTATCAGCACTAAGAGTCATTCTTCTGAAAAGTCTCAGAGTACTCAATTTTTTTGGGACAGGTACTAAACTGCTTTTAAGGAAAGAGTAGCTGGATCAGTACTAACTGCTGTTTCTTCTTTGTGTCAGCAACATACGGAGTCAGAGTGCAGGGCCATGGAAGCATCACATCATGACGTGTGAAGGGCTTCCTATGCCTGCAACAAAGTAGTCCTCAAAACACCAGAAGGAATTTGCAAGAAAAACATGTTCGGTGAATAAGGAATTGGTTCGATGTTCGCATTCAGAGGATAGTGGTCTCAATGGACATCAGTGACAAGTGGTGCCCCTCAGAGGTCTGTACTGAGACCAGTGTCATTTGGTATCTTCATTAATGACTCGAAAGGATCAAGTGCAGCCTCAGCAAGTTTGCCAATGACACCAAGCTGAGCGTTGCTGGAACATCATGAGGGTTAAGAAGACCAAGTGCAAGGTGCTGCCCCTGGGTTGGGACAACCCCTGGTACCAACAGAGGCCGGTAGATGAACAGATCAGAGCAGCCATGCTGGGAAGGACTTGGGGGTGTTGGTCAGTGAGAGGCTGGACATGAGCTGGCAATGTGTACTGTGCAATAGCCCAGAAAGCCAACTGCATCCTGGGCTTCTGCATCCAAAGCAGCATGGCCAGCAAGGCAATGTGACTGTCCCTCTACTCTGCTCTCATGAGACCCAACCTGGACTGCTGAATCCAGGTCAGGGTCCCACAGCAGAGAAAGGACATCAGTGTGTTTGAACAAGACCAGAGGAGGGCCATAAAGACAACTAAAGAGATGGAGCACCTCTCCTGTGAGGAAAGGCTGAGAATTGTTCAGCCTGAAGAAGAGAGCAGCCTCTTACAGAAAAAGCCCTACAGTACCTAAAGGGGTCCTACAGGAAAGCTGAAAAAGGACTTTTTACAAGGGCATGCAGTGATAGGACAAAGGGAAATGGCTTCAAACTGAGAGTAGGTTTCAATTGAATATTAGGAAGAAATTCTTTACTGTGAGGGTGGAGAGGCACTGGAAGAGGTTGCTCAGAGTTCCCATCCCTGGAAGCATCCACAGCCAAGTCGGATGGGACCTTGAGTAAACTGGCCTAGTTGAAGGTGTCTCTGCCCATGGCAGGGGGTCAGAATTAGACGACCTTTGATCCCTTCTGACCCTAGCCATTCAATGATTCCATGAAAATTGACTATAGAGATTTGTGTTTCAGTCCCCAGCATAAAACAGTCATTATTTTACAGGGCACCATCATGTGAAAGCATATTCAGATTAGCCATAAATGGACAGCTTGATCTACTCTTTTAGGAGTCTGTACCTTTGATGTATTCTAACACAAAATACCACATCTTCCCATCTACATCTTCATAGAGTTTCCACTGGCATTTTCAGGTCCTGACAAAAACTAGTGCAATACTATCATCTCTTGCCAAATCAGGCAAAGGATAAAAACAAATTAGTAATATTGAGCAAGCATGAGGATAAAAGTTCCTTATAAGCACAAAACGTTTCTATAAATACTTGGAACTTTCTAAGGAAGGTGATATAAAGAAGAATTATTATACTTACACATTAATTATGTGATTTCTAAAATGAACTGTGCAACTGTTAAACTTATTTATTAAATGCCAGTGCTCATCTAAACAAAACCAAAAGAAACTCACTCTCCTGCTGGGCAACGTGCTATTTATGTATGGGATCCATCACGTAGAAAGAAAGAAATATGGGAAATATGTAGCTGGATATTCCTATGTCGAATGTTTCTAGGAGAGGATGATAAGGTTTTCCCAAGACAACAGAACAATTTTTAGAAGTTTAAAAAAGCCCACAGATTTTTCAACTGTGTCTGATATTAAAAAAATACATCTACACAGCCACCTAGTTTCTCCTTATTATGTCATGAGCAAGATGCTCTGAAACACAGACATAATTGACATCTCCAGAGAAGACTTTGACAGCATATTAGGAAGAGCTACCTGATCTCACACATCACAGCTCAGGCAGACTTCCAAAACTCACGCAGACCTGATCTCCTTTTTATGACCAGGTGAAGCACCTAGTGGTGGTGTAGGGTGTGGCTATAGGCTATATGGACTTGAGCAAAGCCTTTGACACTGTTTCCCACATCTTCCTCCTGGAGAAGCTGACAGCTTATGGCTTGGGTTGGGTGTACTCTTCACTGGGATAAAAACTAGCTGGAAGGCTGGATGCAGAGAGTGGTGTGAAGGGTGCTGCATTCAGCTGGGAGATGGTCACTAGTGGTGTTCCCCAGGGCTTAGTACTGGAGACAGTCCTGTTTGATATCTTTATCAATGATCTGGACAAGGGGATCGACGGCACCCTTGGTCAGTTTGCAGATGACATCAAGTTGGGTGAGAATGTCACTCTGCTGGAGGGTTAGGAAGGTTCTGCAAGGGGATCTGGACAGGCTGGATCCATGGGCTGAGGCAGTGGTATGAGGTTCAAGAAGGCCAAGTGTCAGGTCATGCACTGGGGTCACAACAACACCACAGAGTATGACAGGCTGGAGGCAGAGTGGGTGGAAAGCTGCCTGATGGAAAAGGACCTGGAGGTGTTGGTTGACAGTGGCTGAACAAGAGCCAGCATGTGCCCAGGTGGCCAAGAAGGACAACGGCATCCTGGCCTGTACCAGCAATAGTGTGGCCAGCAGGCCCAGGGCAGTGTTTGTCCCCCTGTACTCCGCACTGGTGAGGCCACACCTCAAATTCTGTGTTCAATTCTGGGCCCCTCATGACAAAAAAGACATTGAGATGCTGGAGCATTGAGAGCAACAGAGCTGGGGAAGGGTCACAAGCACAAGTCTTGTGAGGAGCAGCTGAGGGAGCTGGGCTTGTTTAGCCTGGAGAAGAGGAGGCTCAGGGCTGACCTTACTACTCTCCACAACCACCTGAAAGGCATTTTTGGCCAGGTCGGGATCAGCCTCTTCTCTCAGGCAACAAGTGACAAGACGAGAGGAAATGGCCTCAAGCTGTGTCAGGGGAGGTTCAAGTCGAAGATCAGGAAGAATTTCTTCACTGAAGGGGTAGTTAAGGCTTCCCACAGCAGTGGTGGATTTTCCATCCCTGGAAGTGTTCAAAAAATTACTGGGTGTGGCACTTAGGGCTATAGTTCATTTGACATTGGTAGTGTTTAGTCAAAGGTTGGACTCAATGGCCTTGGAGGTCTTTTCCAACTTTAATGATTCTTTAAGTCCATTTTATGTCAAAGGGCTTGTTAAATAAACAACTGATACTTTCTATTCTCTGGTCATTTCAACCAGTACTTTACTTCACAGATTCAAAGTATACATTCAAAATTGGAGTAACAAGAACTAAATCTGGTTTGCTATTGACGGGAGAGTCATCTACCAGCTGTGACTTCTTGCTCATGCTCCCATTTATAGTAGCACGAGTAGTCGCATTTTGTTCCACATTTTGTTAGAAGCAAGCATCTGAAAAACTTGTTAGAATTAGCATCCATACCCTAATCTGACTGAGACTGCGTGGCTGCAACAGCATTAGCACTGGTACACAAAACTTATCAGTAGCATGCAGTCAACATAAAGAAAGGAGAAGAGAGCTCCTCTCTGATATCAGGAAAGCTTCTTTCAGCTTAACTTGACTGTGAAACCAGACACCAGGAAACCATAACTTCATACATATCATAAGCCAGCCAAACGTAGTGCTAAGTCTCAAAGACATTTCACCCCCTCCCAAGCATTATTCCCATGCTGCTGTTCAATTCCTTTGTGCTGGCACAGGTCTTTTTTAAAATGTACAAAGTCCTGGATCACACAGTCAATGAGTTTTAAAACTAACCATCATTTTCTGGGTTTGCCTCAGATAAAGTCCCCAATGTGCTGTGCAAGCAAAAGGGCAAACACAGCACAAACACTAGGATAGGGAGAGGACTGGCACTGCCATCTTCCTGCACTGACTGTAGCCTGAGAAAGAAAACTGAAATGTAGATTTTTTTTCACTCCTTTTTTTTTAATGCTTCTCAAAGCACTATACTAACTCTGCTCTGTATATTCACGGCTGGTTCCTCAGCTGCAGTTTCAACTCAGCAAATATGATTAACAGAAGTATTTGCACAAATCTGATTTTAAATAAAAGTATGTGACTTAGCAACACTTTGGAGTCTACAGGTACACCTTTTACTTCAAGGTGAAAGAATCAATTTTAAACTCATTAATTTATTTGCATCACACATTTAACGTCAAGCAAATAGTTTACCTGTCCAACAAAGTGAATCAGAATGAAACTTTTGTAAAATTTAAGCTGCAATTTGAAAAATAAAACATGGAGAAAATGAATAAATACTTCTTACTTTAATATTTACAGCTTGGCAGTACAGATGGCATGACTATTTTCCAATATGTGGAGCATTACAGCTGGATTGTTCAGTATACCATATATGCATCAGGACCATAAACTGTATAATTGGAATAGAGTAGCCAGTTTTCATGATTATGTAACACATCAAAAAAATGATGCAACGCAGAAAATCCGCTCCTAAAGTTACATGTAAATGAAAGCTTTCATTTAAAATCAAAGGTAAGTTGCCTTCACCTACAGAAAAATGAAACTTCCCAAAACTAACACAATCACTAAAAACTAGACAGAAAAATTAAAAAACCACAAACTTTTAAATAGCAGTGGTTTTGACGTTCACAATTAACAACACAGAATGTATTAAAAGATGCTTAGAATTTGAGAATGCTCTAGCTAATCAAGGATAGCTACAATAAAGTACAACTTTTCTTATTGTTGCTGTGGTCTTTTTAAGTCATCCTAAGTTTAGAGGCATTGAATTCTTTCCAATTAGATAGAGTATCTATTGTGTCTTCAAAAACTGTGTTAAATGTTTTAGAAAAGGATTGTCTTGTTTCCTACACTGATAGATAGGATCTCTCCAAAAACAAAGGTTTTGTTCCCAAAAGGAGGAATAATTCAATCTTCCACCTTGATAACTCATTACTACCCTGTTATTTTGAGCAAGACACAAATGTCAAGGTCTGGAAGCTTTAACACTAAGCAGGCACAAATGAAAAGAAAAGTAGCTGAATACAAAATCATACAGTATGCACAACAATGTAAAACCCTAGGGAAATCTATTAGAAAAGTCATCAGAAAACAAACCACTCTGCAGTGCACATGCCAGTAAGCATCCAGAACCAGATTCTCATCAGGCAAAGAATACCTGCTTTTGGCTGTATACCATAAAAGAGGGAGCTACAGTAAGACAAATTAATGTAAGTAATAACATGAATCAAGCATCAGAGAACATGGAAACTAAGATTACAGGCAAAAGTTCACAGCAGGAATAAAAATTATTGTCCCTGAGCTGCTTGTTGCCACTGTCCTGGTAGAGGTCATGATGCCCTGAGGTGGAATGCAAACTATTCAGTGTGGTCTGGCAGCTTCTCTTAAGCTGCTGCTGATTTTATGATAAGCCATTAATCTTGACACTGATTTGGTTGAGATGCACAGCTATTTTACTGTCCTTGTTCTGCTGGGCCAGCAGCATGCAAAGCCCAGGCAGAATACAACTCTTCAATGATTCCCTCAGTTAGATTCAGTTAGACCCTCCAGAAACCACCAAACACACAGGCTGAAGCTCTAAAACATAGATCTGAGACACTCAGATGCCTCTCCCTCCCTAAGTCCCTAAAATCCATTTGATTTCAATGAGAAGTTCATAAACATCCCTGGCAGTCTGGTCTAAGGAAGGATTCTCTACCAGAATCAAGGTTAAATGAGATTAAAACAAATTACAGTTCACTTTATTACCACATTCTTATTAAATCAGAACATGCTCAGTCTAATTGCAGAATGTTACTAATTAAAACTGAGTACTCTGGGCATCACTGATTTAAAGCAGAAGTTCACTTATGCTCATGTCATATTAAAGTAACCAGAGCCACCAGGAGAGCTACTACATCCTCTCCTTTTGCTTGCAGAACTGTTTCTATAACCACATGATATAGCAAATCAAAGAGCTGATTTATCTGAAAACTAATGCAACTAAAAATTATCAGCTTTAGCTAGATCTTCTTATCAACCTACCTCATTACATAGTTATCTGAAAAATAGTACTAGCAGAAAAGGGGAGACTGAAAGCGAAGAAATTCACTAGAAATAACAATGAGAGAGAGATTAACTTTTTAGGATTATCAAAATTGCAATTATCACTTTAGAATGTGAAACCAAATTATAAGTTTATTATATGTTATTATAAGTTATTATTATATGTTATTATATGTTATTATTACATGTTGCTATAAGTAACAACAAAAATACAATTACAATAAAATCATGTCCCTATGGAAGTGAGATCTCACACAGGATCAACGTGTCAAATGTACTGACCACGTGCTAAAAACATTTGTTGGTACATAATTATGTCATACTTAAGAGAAGACAATGAACAGAAATTTACAAAATCTGTGACCATACATCATGGCTAGACACAGACAAGACACTGTGGAAACACAATATAATCATTAGATGGTTACAAATACATACCAGATGAGGAAAACAATTAACTTTACAATATCAAGAAGTAAAAGACCATGCCGGAAACTCTACGGTACTGCTGGCAAATGAGACGTGGAGAACACAAGAAGCGAAAAGAGAAGAATAACTGATGAAACTCTGAGAGTTGGGAAATGAATACCTTCTCATATATACAGCAAGCAAGAATCAGTCACTAGGAAAAAAAGAAAATCTATCCTCTCCAACTTGGATGTCAATGTACCCATTTTCAGACTACTATAGTAAAAGACTACAGGAGCAGAAATCTTCTAAAAACAAGTATCTAGTAAACATACAACAACTCTGCATATAAGCTAATCCAAGTTCAAGGGTGGAGAGAAGTTGAGGGCAGGTTTTAGATGGAAAGGATGTGAAAAGAGAAGAAAGTGGTTGAGTTTTTTTGTTCAGGATGAAAACTTATAAAATGTGAAGGCTTCTCCTGAACTTTCCCAGAAAATCATTAGTAAACATTAGCTTTGCTGTAGCATACAAAGGTTTCACTCAGTATTACTCAGCTCCATTGCACTGTACAAGCAACACTGAAGATACCTCAGTAAATTTAAAATCTTCAACTTGCAGATTAGGGTGCAATAAGTAAATGACAATATAAAAGACATTGTGACAGAAGTAGTATTTTGATGTTATGATATTTAGAATGAATGTTTAGGTATTTAAGGTGAGAGATTTGCTTTCTATTATTGTTCTTGTATATTTTTAATGTATATGGAGATAACATCATCCTTTCCAAATGGGATACAACAGAGGCATCATTAAAAATTTTTCAATCTCAGGAAAGCTATTCCTATAGACAGATTTTCAGAAAAGGCAGTGGCTTTTTGGATAAGATCAAGGAGAGTTCCACATAAGGAACAACCTGAAGGACAGTGAATAATGCATCTGTGTGTGAAAATGAGGCACAGAAAGACCGGACTGACATTACTGTCAAACAGCAACAGGCAGGGATATTGTATTAAAAAAGATGAAAAATTCCTGACAAGCCAAAAGTACATGCTCTTGTACATTACATAAAAGGTTCTACTTTTTGGGTTAGAGGCAGCTTTTCAACTCTGCTTTTACTCCACTCAGTACAAGGACAGCAATAAGCTATTCAACAGCAAAAGCTTCCACTGGATTATTATATTAACATACCTGCACAGTAAGATTACCTTACAAAAAGCCTATCAAGCAGAGTTGAACGTACCTTTCAGCAATGAGAACAATGCAGAGGAAAAAATGAAAGCTTCATTAAAAGAAAAAGAATGTTATGTCTCAAGAACAGCTGCTAGAGTAGAGAAAATCAGATAAAGATGTCAGGAGAAGGTCAAGGCCAGGTTGAAAAACAATTGAAAAGATGAAAGACATGAAGTGGAACCTTTTGCCATTTAAAAAGGGAATGATCTAGTTAAGACATAATATGCTGAAAATATGACCTTTACTTGGAAAAAGAGCAAAGAAATTTGCTACCACACGAGAAAAGAAAAAAAAAAAACCATCACCTATGCTGGTTGTTGTGAGGTAAAAACCAGAATTTATATCCATATATCCATCCTTTCAGTGATATGTAGCACATGCAAACTGTTTCCTCTGAGTTTCCCTAGAGTCAACAGACTGCTTTGATTACAGGAACTAAAAGCACAGCAAGTTTTTAAATCCTCTATTTAATAAATTTCAGCATTAAAAAACCAAAACAAACCATAAACAGTAGCCAGTATCAAAAGCAGCACCAGTGGACAAAAATGATAACTTAAAAATAATGCCATGCACCCCAAAAAGAGAAAATTAAATCACCAAGAATATCTATTCTAAATACCGAGCACAGGCATAGACTAGAAAAGCAGTTAAAACAGCAGAATAAGCAAACTGAGAGGGAGTTGCAGCTGGTTCTCCAATTACTAGGTATTGTTTAAAAATGCATATTCAACTCAAAATCCCCCAGAACATTTGTACTCTGAAAGACGACTTATACATTAGTTGAAAGATCCATATTTTAAACTACCAAATTTAAGTTTTTCAAGTAGCTGCAAATAAACGCTTTCAACAAGAAGAAGGAGGTAACACGAAAAAAAACCAGAACAGACTGAAGTATTAACACAGTATCTTCTACAGTAATTTCTAAGGACTATAAAACTAATCTCTCAAGTTTTCTCTTCTGAAAGTCCAAACACACACAGGATGCTAAAACTGCTCTGTAACCAGCCTGTGGTAACTGCCCATGAGTGAATATTCACTTAGAGTGAGTATGAGCTCCCTGAATGATTGGTGTTAATAACATTAACGCTCAGGGAATCTTGCAAAATCAGCTGCAGGGGAAAAGATGATTAAGTACAACTCTGTGCTGGTGAGGACCATATTAAAAGCTCAGAAATGCTTATACATACACATGGACACCCCATTATCAGGTGATTTTTTAAAATTACAGTACCTGCTTTTATCTTGCCTATATGCTTAACATAGTTGAACGTAAAAAAACTACTAATTGACTGAAAATTAAAGGAATGAAGAGAAAAACACTAAAAAAGCTGTATGTAAACATGATGGTCAGCAATGTTTCACAGCAACGTTTTAGGAAATACCTGAGTAGATAAACAGCCCTTTCAATATCACTGAGTTCTTCATCAACTGTCAATCTTTCTATTTCTTCTGGTGTCTGTCAAGTGTAAAATAGAGATTATGAGTTTACAATGCCTTACTATTTCAGTCTTAATCTTCTTAAAACAACCCCTTTCTCCCCACATATACAGGGCTATCTTCATGAGTAATTTGAATTTATTCATGAAACCTCTAGCCAACATTTCAAATTCAATAAAATAAACTTTTCACCAGAAAAAGACAGAATGTCAGAGTACAGTTTCAAGTCAGACACCATCACTATAAAACAAGTGGCATATAAATTAATCTGCAAATCAACTTAGTCTATTTGTTCCCATCTTAATATTCTTATACTGCAAACATTAAATCCCTGCTATCTAGAATTCGAGATTGTAAAATGACTGAGAACAATGTTTCGTATCCTGGTGCTGTTAAAAAAAAAAAAAACAAAACCAAAAAGAACTCTCTATTCACTTATTTGTGCGTAATTAAAACAGACACAATTTAAAACGGATTTTAAAGCATCGTTCTATTTCAAGGTATATACCTTCAGGCTCCTGCGTACTGGCCTCTCTATAATAGTTAGTTCCTGCAGGTCTTCTATGTATCCAAAAAGATTGCTATGACTGAAATCCATTTTGGAGAAGATTATTGGGCGCACGTAACAACTGAAGCCTTCGGCAGCCGACGCCGTCCCCGAGCCTCACATCGCACCGAGGGTGGCAGGAGCGAAGCCCCGGGGCGCTCCCGCCGCCGGCAGCAGCCCCGGCTCGGCGCACACACTGCGGCAGCGCCCGCGGGCCGCCGCCCCCGCCCAGCCTCCTGCCGGCAAACTTTCTCCGCTCGGCCCGGGCGGGCAGCGCGGGAGCCGCGCCCGCAGCCCCGAGAGCCCGCTGCAGCCGCTGGTGCCTCGGCGGGCGGGAGGTTCGAGCCCAGTTTCCCCTCGTAGCCCGCCGCCCCTGGCCGCACCG
>VXAZ01009672.1:45374-185472 GCA_013399875.1 Gymnorhina tibicen
CGCCGCCCCTCAGCGCCCGGGCCCTCGCGGGGGCTCCCCGGCCGCGCTGCCCGGCCCCGCCGCGGTCCCCTGGGCTGCGGCGGGCACCGCGTGGCGCCCCGGCCGCGGCTGTGGCCTCCGGGGGCTTCCCCTGCCACAGCTGCAGCACCTCGTTCACTGCTCCTCGACCCCTCCCCTGTGGGGCGCCACGTGCCTCTCCAGCGGTGCTGGGGCCCCCCACCAGTGTCGCCCCTGTCTCACAGCTGTGTCGACGCAGAATTACACCGGAGAAACTGACAGAAGTGCTGTTTCTAATGAAAAGTCCAAAGCAGGTTCCTCTCCCAATAAACGCTTTTATATTAATGTTTAAAAAAAAAAACCAAAACGTCTTTGGCAGTAAATTGTGAATCTCTGATGAAGACATCACTTAGACTCTTCATAAATCTTATTCTTCACCTTTTGTATTCTAGACCCAGGTTACACACGATTCATACTTGCAGCAGCAGCGCAGATTTCCATATGGATAGTCTTCCTGATATATGCAGTTAGGCCTTGGATGCCTTTACCATTTTGGCTCACAAATGTGGATTGCCTTGGGGGTCGAAGGGAGAGTATTTCTTTCAAAATAAAGGTATGCTGTTTACCTCTGATTCACAGACAAATAAGCAGGGATAATCTTCTTTAAAAACTTACTGAGAGAGCTTCTTTTGGTGTGGGTTAGTGATGCAAAATGCACGCAGGATAAGAATCATCACACACAGTTAGACTCAGCATTTACTGAGGTAAGTAATTCACCAGACCTCTAGACAGAGGCCTTTGCAATGGTTATAGGAACACAACTAAACAATCACACTCAGACCAGGAGTTTAAAAACCTGTAAAAATTACACAAGGGCTGATTTGAGGGGGTGAAATGTTTTTTTATCCTTGTGAAATGCACACAACTAAGGTATTGATAAAGATTAAAAGTAATTCCAGAAATCCTAAAGATTATATGATACTATGTAGTACATTGCCCAGAATTTTATTAATTTTTATTCTATGACTAGCAAGTACCTTGGCTTTTATCTAGCAAAAAATAAACATGGTCCCTATGTGTTACTTCTCTGTCTACCAGTTAGGCCAAATCCTGTACTCAGATGAACCAGTAAAACAGTAAAAAATTAGAGCATCTCCATTAATTTCAAATGTACAACAGAATTATTAGCAGAAAAATCTAACGCAGTAGATACATATAAATAATTAAAGTGTTATGTACTAGAAAACTAAAACCATTTGGAGTTTTCAAGGCATGACGATGAATTAAAATGAGAAACACTATTTTGAACATCTCCTTTGCAAATTCTTTTTAACCAGGGAGCATCATTAGACAGCAAATACAATAAATAGTTGTAACTGAACCTAAGTCCTCTCAGAGTAGTTAAGGAATTAGATCTAGGAGAGGAAATTAAAAAAGAGTTTTAAACAATAGTCTCTCCTCAAATTCAGAATCTTGGCATGCATGCTTCTGCCAATGATAAGTATTAGGAAAACATACAATGATAAGTATTAGGAAATCCCAAACATAGTTAGGAAAATCCTTTTGCACATTCTCTCACAACCCATCTGTGGTTATTTCACCTTGCAAGTAGTTTTCATGACTCTTAGAGATCTTATGAGATCGAAGATATTTTCTTTTGCATGTCTTGAACTAGGAACTCAATCCAGTTTTCAAACAAGGAATTCCAGAATTCAGTTTTAAAGACTGAAAAATATGGAGTTTACATATGCAATTAGGCTGATTTCTCATGTTATATTTTACATAAATTTTGTAAGCCACTAAGGGAGAGTGTTTTTTAAAAATGTATAGACATTTATAAAAACATCTCTTCCTTACTGCCTTTAAAAAACTGTCCTTCTAACTCAGGCCAGGAAACACTGAGCAGACATGATTCCCATTGATTTTAAAATCTGTAGATATGTCAAAGAGATCTACAAATATCCTGGAAATGTGAAAAGCAGAATAAAAAAAAATAATTTTTTTTCCATAAATATAGTACTGGACTAGAATAAAGAACACAGAAGGAATTAGATTAACTATAAACATATGTCCTTTTGACGCACACATTTGACAGAAAAAATAAAGCTTGCATATTTTGTTCCAAAACCACATATATAAAAATGAATCCCCTCTGATAGTAAATCTGCAGGCAAGTTGTCTCTCATTCTCATCTGTGATTAAAGTCACGTATTACTTCCCTTCCACTGCTGCTGCTTTCAGCTCCTCCCTTTTCCACTCCTCTTTTCTCTCAAATAAAGCTCTACTCTCAGCTTCATTCTAACCTTGTCATAGCTATTGTATTAGAATCAAGAGCTATTTCATGCTGCTTTAGTGAAATCCAGAGTGGATTGGAACCTTCGTTCTAACACAGGAGCTGTGTAACCTTGCAAAGCCAGTACCAGGCTGATTTCAAATAATCCTTCCATCCTTGATGGAGACAACTGCAGAGCACCTGGGAAAATGGCAGCAATACCTAGTGGAAGAAGAGAGAGAGAGTGTTATTCATGCTTTCTAAAGCAATGAGGTCTAAGTGCAATACAGGCAAAGATTAAAAAAAAACAAAAACAAAACCAAAAAAACACCATCCACAAAATAGATGGAAGGAGTTTATACCTGAAGGATTCTTCAGGTACTCTAGCTCGACCTAAGGATTCTGGGGTGAAGTGATTTGCATGTTGGACAGATGCACAGTTCTCCTTTGCTACCCAGCAGTTAGGTGTCTGCCTTCTGGAAAGTGCTCTGAAAAAGCTGTGTTTCTTACTGTACCTGTTACATGTACCAAAACTATCTACCTGTAAATTAAATTATTCACAGAGAAATTGAAAATTTGTGAAGTCTCAGCCTGTATTGCAATGCCTGAAGCAGCTGAAATATGAAGCAACTGGTTTGGGGGATACAAAAAGACATGCCAAGAGATGCTTTCAGGCAAAATGTGTGCACTCCCGATTAAGAGCCAGAATTTCTCATGCACTTGTCAAACCAAAAAAAGAAGGAAAAATTCAGCAAAATATTTTTAATTATGTTGGAAAAAACCCCAGAAAACAAAATCATTCTTCATTTCCCATTTTCTCTAATTTAGTACTCCAAAGAAAAATAAATACCATTTCATAATGTACACTATGTAGGTTATGCACTGTGTAATTACAGTTCTGCTCAGGACTCAGCACCTGAACTGTGCAAAAGTTCAATTCAGAATTCTGTCTGTTCACCACCACTGAGAGACAGCCAAAGCTGCAGCAGCTGTCACTCACCATTTCCAAGTGAGCGACCACTGACTGGAATTGGTTTTTACAGTCCACCAGACTCTTAAAAAATGCAATTTTGATGTTCAATCTAATCCCTTAGCCTTACAAAACAAGGTTGTTTTTATTCAATTTGTACTCCAAATAAGGATGTAGCCACAAAGAGGGGTTCTTCAAAAAATCTCCATGTTGAGGCAAACCTGTAACAAGATTAATATAAAAGAAACATGCACAAAAACATGAATCTACTTCAGAACAATGCTTGGAATGTAGCATACACAAACCTCAGCAGGAAAAAGATACTATTTAGCGTATTTTCCAGTTTGTTGCTAAGAAACTGTTGCTTCATTTCACTATTGTCATTTGCAGAAAATTTCTGATTGTTCTTTTGCCTTTCAGTCATCTCAATGTAACAGCTTTATAAATAAATATATATAAAAATATATAAATATAAATATATATATATTATATATAATATATATATTTTTATATATATAAATAAATGGGTTATACGGGAAAAGCACTGGACTGTATTGAGTGTGCTTTCATCTGTAGCCTGGTCTCCCATATTCTTTCCTGTAACTTAGTTCCCTCCAATAAGAGCTAAAAACCAAATAGATTATTTTATGAGAACACAGAAAAGACCCTTAAATTTTTATGTAACATATAAAATCTGTAAGATTGCAGTCATTGTGTTCTCCCTGTCTTTCTCCAAGAACTAGTAATGTTCTCCTGCAGTGTCTAATCTGCTACCCTCTTTCGAAAAGTAGTTAAAATCACATGCACAAAGATAGAATAACAACAGAGAAAACAGAAAGTGTTATTTTTCCTCATACCTTCCAGCTATTTGCATGAGTTTTTACCTAGCAGTAGGACCTAACAGCCAACTACTTTACAAATTTAAGTGAATTATTTTCTATTGTAAAAACTGACTCTGCTATATTCATAAGAGGAAGTTGATGAGTCCAGTTCCTTGCTATGACAACCATGAACACTGTCTGTCATACTCATGTCAAATATTATATTAAAACTAACAACTTTTTGTCTTCAAGTATTCTTTACTCATTAGTTGCCATAGAAACTTAAGATTTCCCACCTAAAATTACTGTTGGCCAGTTTACTAAGTTTCTTCTTGTGCTAGTGTCCTTTATTCTTCCTTTCCTGGTATTTAAAGACTGCAGTCATATCTGCCCTAATCCTGGATTGAACAAGATAAGCTCAGAATTTAGTTTTCACTCCTAAAACAGGCTGCAGTTTGACTTCACCTCTCTTGAATTAAGGTGATCAGAATATAGTATTGAAAATAAAAATTTCTGGGTAATAATGCCTCTTGCAAAGAATGAATACCTGTACAGGAGTTAGCTTACCAAATATACTACATTGGCAGCTCACAGTTAATCTTGTGGTCAATTACTACTGTCATCCACAGTGACCTAAAATTAATTAAGTCCCATCTTAATGGTATAAATTCTCAGTATTAGCTTTAGCTGAATGGTCCTGTACTTTGTATAAGACAATTTATCCAATTATTCTGGTCCTCAAGGTCCTTTCAATCGGCCTTGATAGCATAATTCCCCTCTATATTAATAACTGTGTCATCAGCAAATTTAATATTGTATCACAGTTATTCATTAAATAAGATTATTCCACAAGACTTTAAGAAATGCAAGTAAACTCCATATAGCTGATAGGTTAATCTATCAATATACACACCATTGTGCTCCCCCAAAAGAAATGTGCATTTCCCTTCCTCTTTAGCCAACTTCTTTCCCCTCAAAGTTCTGTACTATTCCCTTTTCCCCTATGAAAAATACTTTGAGGTCGTCCAGATAGATTAGATGCACTTTATTTTTCTGCCCAGAAAACCAGTTACCCTCTTAAGGGACATGGCCTGATTTCCTATTTCCCCTTGGTTAACCAATATAGATTTTTATTTAAGTTCCTGTTATCTTCATAACTTCCTTTAGCATTCTTCCCTTGAAAATACATTCTGAAGTATCTATTGCATTTGACTGCATTTGCAACCATTCCAAATGTTTCTCTCATATTAAATGGAGTTGTCTCTTCTATTCTTCAATTATGCAGAAAAATCTTCCCCTTGATAAATCTGTACTTGAAAAAGTCTTTGCTACTGTAACTAGAGTTAAACATGCCAGATACTCTTAAATCTCATGCCTGGAGATTATCTTGTTCTCCTGGCTTTATGAACACATTAGCTGTAGGAGCAGCATGATGTGTGACAAAAGGCTTCACAGAGGTAAGTAAGAAACACATTGTGAAGTTGCAAGAACAAACAGAGAAAAAGTTAGAAAAGGCAGCACAGGCAAAGGGGTATATATTTTCAAATGAGGTTTAACAATGGAGAACTAATAAATTGGAAAAATATAGAAAAGTATTCCAGAATACTGCAAAAAACAGAAAGAGGAATCCAACCTAAAACACTCTCCCAGTTAACCCATCTCGCAGAGTTATTATTTTTCATGGTGCTATACTGTAAGATCTTGTCAGTCCTGGAATGGTATTCCAGATTGTTGTCATCTTCTGAAGATGACAACAAAGGCCGTAAGCCTGAGAACCAAGGCTTTACCTTGCCACTTCAGGACCAAGACAACAAGCCTTGTCTAGCTGCATGCCAGAAAAGAGAGAAGAGCAAAATTTTCCAGTCTGCAAAGCACAGGAGGCATCCGGTCCCCCACTAGCCAGCAGCTGCATGTTTTTCAGGTGCACACTGCACTGTGAGTATTAATATAAATCACAGTATGGTGACATTGTTTTGTTAGCAGAAATAGCTATCAAAATGAGTAATTAAGCCCAAATTCTCGCAAGAGACCAAAAAAAAAAAGAGAGAGAAACCAAAGAATTTGATTACTAAGTGAAGCCTACATCAGTTGCTCACTTGCAGATTCAGCTGTTCAGCTGTTCCTGGTGCTGAATTCAGCTACACGAATCCCAAAATTAAAGGTATTGGTCAAAACAATCTCTGGCTTAACCTGCCTTAGGAGAAGTCCTCCATATTTTATAAAAAAATCAAAATATTAATTGAAAAAACATATAATATCTATTATCTAATACTGTGCACTAGGGACCAAACCACAGTCTCTGGGCTACTGATCTGAAGGAACGTAAATTTACAGCAGGGAAGAACAGGATCTGTTACCAGGTAAAGTTCTATAATGAAGACATCAAACCCTGCAAGTTCTCTTGGGCACTCAGACATACTGGCTTAAGTAACTTGGAAACTATTGATAAAATAATAAAATATGTATGTACTGACATGAGTTATGCAAGCAAGTTACATGATTCATTACCTTATTAATACAGGGTATTATCTTCAAGTCACAATTTCCTGGTATTTAAATAACTGTTGATCTAAAGAAGTCCTAGGAGGGTAAAGCAGACCTGTTTCATTTGTCATTTGTATTTTTACTAAGAGCTCACTCGGCACTGTCGATAATGGAACTGTATTTATCAGGAGTTTAACAGCTGACTCTCTGTTAGGACACGAAGGTGAACTTCTCATTGACAAAGCCTTGTCACAACATACCAAAGCTGTGCCTCTTTCAGGTCACAAAAGCTCAGAAAGATTAATGTTACAAAGGCTCAGAAAGATTAATGTCACTGTAATACTAAGCAAATGTTTTGTTCCCTTGGTTATCCCATTTCAAAGCAACTCAAGTAACCAAACACCTCTGTACAACCAGTTCACACCACAGCAGGGAGAAAGTTACCAAGTCTGTGTAGCTAAGGCTGTTCTGAAGCTCATTGCTTATTACAAACAGGCACGTCCCTTCTTTCAAATTGAGATTTAAGGCCTGTAGTTCAGTCCCCCAGTCCATAAATAGTATAGAGCTCAATACTGATCAAGAAGAAAAGTCAGCTGCACCCTCACATGAATTCTTACTGAAAACAACAGAATACTCCTGTAAAAACATGTCCACAATTACATTAAAAAGCATAATTCAACATAATTTAGCAAGTCATTTCCATGTTAAATCTTTCTTTCAGAACAAAGCTGGAAACTCTGCAATTACATAAGGACATATGATTATAACTAGGACTAATAGCTAACTCTTCTGTCCAAATTTTTTTCATTATTTTTATTCAGCATCAATGCTATGTCAACCACACCAGAAATTCAGAGTAATTTGTTTGTTTCTGCAAATTTGCTTTTGCTAATATGCAGTAAAATAAGAAGAGAGAAAATGGAAAAATTATAAACAAGCTCTTTCGTCACTTACAAATTTGAATCTAAACAACCTGGAAAGAAAGATACTTTTAATGAAGGAATGCATAGAGACTGCTGAGACCTTCCATTCAGGTTGGCATGAAGATGCAGTCCCAGTTCTTACCAGTGAGAGAAGACTGTTGGCCATCACTGCCTCCAGCTCAGTACTATGTAAATAAGGTTTGATGGTTGTAATGTTAAAGGTACCATATAAAACCCTGCTCCCTGAACTCACTTCCTGACTGTCACTGATTTAAACTCATCTCATACAGAACATGAGGACCAAGCATCAAATGCTCTTTAGCTTTGTTCATGGAGTATGAATTGGAAGCAACTCCCTATGCTGTGTGTTGGTAGGTCATTAATGGTGATTACCTGGAACTGGAACTCCTTGAAAACATTCAATATGCTTATTTCTGCCCCTGGCCTTAAAACATTAAAAAAAAAAAAAAAAAAGGAAGAGAAAACAGCCCTCTGCTTTCCCATCTTCTCACAGAACCAGGAAACATCTGCAAATACCAAAGAGAAGAAATAATTGTAGTTGTTGTTGTAATTGTGCTTTAGCCTACTGCCCTGGTCTCCATCACCTAGAAACCTCCTGGTTTTAAGTCACTCATAGCAAGAGGCGCTTCTGAACATCAGCCAACCTTTTAGGAGAAACAAAAATCTTCTATTATCATATAATTTATGACGTCCCCTTCCTACGGCAAGATGCGGCTGTGAAGAGCATGTGATCACACAAGAGGAAAAAAACCCTTCCTGTGACCTCGGTGGTATTTGGTCCTTTTCTGTAGGTATTTGCTACTTCTCTCCTAAATGCGTTACTTTACCCATAATACTCTTTAAATAGGATAATAGTAATAGTCTTTAAAACAGGACCACACGAACAACAAGCAAGCGTGAATAACAAATCTTTTTTACTGAATGAGCAATGCAGGTGATAGCCAACCGTAGCTGCTAATTTCGGGGTTGGGACTCCAGAGGCCTTTCACGCATTCCTCACGGGATACGGTGCGCGCGGAAATCCACGACCGACCCACCGCTGGCCGGCGCCGCGCAGTGACGTCACGCGGCGGCGGAGTGACGTCACGCAGCAATGGCGGCGCCCGGGAGCGCACGCGGGGGGTAGTGGCGATAGCGGTAGCGGTAGCGGCCGCGGCCGGGCCTGGGCAGAGACTGCAGTCCCCCTGCGTTCATCTCCGTCCCTCTCCGTTCCCCTCTGTCCCGGGGCTCCTGAGCGCGGTAAGCGCTGGCGGGGCGGGGGGAGCAGGTGCCCGGAGCTCCCGCGTGTGGCAGCCGAGGCCGTGCGGGGCCCTGCCGCGGCTCCGGCGGGTGGTTCCTGGGGTGGGTCAGGGGTGGGAGCGCTGCGCGGCCTGCGGGGATTTATCCAGCGGTTCTAGTTTTATCTCCGGAGGTGTTACAGCAGGGACGCAGTAGGCCTGGCCTGCCTGTTGTATTTAGTTATATTATAGTTTTTAAAGTTATATTTTAGCTATATATATATTAGCCTGAAGCTATATTTAAGTTCTGTTATTGGTATATTTTAAAAAGAAGTAAAATAATTATTCCATGGATTACCGTTTGCTTGGATATCAAGGTAGTCTTCATTCCTTGCATCTGAAGCCCTTCTTTTTTTCTCCCTCAGTTTCTTTTTTAGGTAAAAAATGAAGGCCAGGAAAGGAGGGAGATTTAGATCTTCCTTTAAATTGAAACAAAAAGGCATTGAAGTAGTAGGAGAATGGAAAACCGTGCAGATCGACCCCAATCTATTTGCTGAGGAGGAGTTTCGAGATATAGTGTGCTTGGAGGAACTTACAGAGTACAAGCTAGTAAGTTCTTCCAAAGTGGGGAAAGTAAAAGTCAAGAAGAGAAAGGCTGAGAGTGCTTCAGAAGAAGGCAATGAGGAGGTGGAAGAACCTGTCATCCCTCCTAAAAAGAAAAAGAAAAACAAAGTCAAAACAGATAAAGGCAATACTCCTAGTGCAGCAGAAATTGATGTGTCGGTTGATAAAGAGGCAAAGTGTAATGAAATAATCGAAAAAGCAAATTGTGAAGACCATGGACATGTGACTGAGAGCATGTCAAGCAGAAAAGACACTCCAAGGAAGAAGAAAAAGAAGGTATCTAAAAACAAGGCTTCTCAAGCACAGGAAGCCCTTCCATCAGTAGCCACTTCTAAAAAAGTCAAAAACTGGACAACAGAAGTTTTATCTGCCTCAACTGATCAAAAAGCTGATGTGTCTGCATGGAAAGACCTGTTTGTACCTGAGCCAGTGTTGCAGGCCTTGAGCTACTTGGGGTTCAGTGCTCCAACTCCTATTCAAGCCTTAGCCTTGCCTTCTGCGATTCGGGATAATATGGATGTTCTTGGTGCTGCAGAAACAGGTACAAACCTGTTAAAGTGATTGTGTATGCTGGGAGCATCCCGTTTCTCTTTTTTAAAAGTAACCCAGGGTTACAGGTTTTTAGGTGTAGAAGAAACAGCTTTTATATATTATAAGAGAAGAGCATTTGTCTTTTGCATATCCAACATATTAGTAAAGTTTTAAAACTTTGTAACTCAAAAACATGGGAACGCCCCATCTTTACAAAGCATGCAAAGCTTTGAAGTCTCGATGAGTTTTTATGCTTTTGGTAGAAGTCTCTTTTCCTGTTTCTTAAATTTCTTCCTGTTTTGGGAATGGTAAGGTGATGCTCTGTAAAAGGCAGAATTAATGAAACAAACAGGGTCATTTCTGCAGCAGCCAAACGTGCTCCTGGCGAGGCAAAGCAGAGAACCAGGTTCCTGTGGAGATAATTCATACTAGTGTGGAGCAGTGAATAAACACTGGGCGCAGTGTTAAGTGTGAATATGACCCAGGTTGTGCTCGCAGCAATATAGCAAAGTGCCGTGCTCTGTCCCCTGGCTTTGCCTGTACATTGTCACCAGCCCTTCTCCCTGCTTGTGCTTGAACTGAGTATTACATGGATGATTTGAGAGGTAGTCATGTCCATCTTGTGCTCAGCTCATGCTTTGAGCATTGCTAGCCTTCATGAAATTTGTTATAGCTCTTTGTTTACTTATGCGAGGAAGTTGCAGAACATTATGTTCCCTCAAACTTTGTTTATAGTTCCTACCTTTGAAGTTTTGTCTTTAGCACTGCAACACTTTTTTCCCTAAAACACCTAGAGATAGTAAGCACAACTGGAAAATGCCTTGGTTTAAAGGCTTCCTTTACATTGTTTTCATCTGTTCCAGTTGCTTTATCTCACTGCATCTCTGTAAAGTCATTTACTGCTCTCAAGGAGGAAGGTGTAGTAACTAATACTATATGCAGTCATTTGCATTTTTATTTTAATTAGAAGCTGCGTTGATGCTATTAGCTTTAATAAGATTAGAAAGCCCCGCAGGGAGTGTTTTTGAAAATGGGACTGAAAATCTAAATGGTGTTTTTGTACTGCAAAAAAGTGTCATTTTGGCAGTGCTGGTAAGCAAATTCCTCTCTAGCTGCAGAATGGAAAGCACGGTTGGTGGCAGGCTGTGTTGTTGCATCATAATTTTGTATAACCCTGAGGTGGTAGGACTGTGTTTTGCTCATTTATTCTCTCATGAGAGAAATCCAGATTCTCTCTAGAGAGTCCAATGGATCATCAAGTTTCTTCTGTAGAAACTTGGGAGATGTGGACAACTGTCTGTTAAGAGGTGCTGCAGCTGGGAGAGGTTGAAACTCTGTAGTCCTTTTTTCTGCATCCTGTAGCACCCCTTAGCATTGGGCCTGAGGGAGGAATGTGTGAAGTGAAGAACTATGAATCTTCCTTTTTTCATAGCAACATTGGGAAAAATGGCAAGATTTTGATATTGCAGTAGATCCACATGGAGATCAGATGCAGGGAATGTCAAGGCTTGTTTTTGTGGTGGGTCTAACCCTTTCTGTTCATTACTGTGTAGAACTAGTGAGGTTTCTGGTTAAGGAGCCAAATCTGTGTAAAATTCTACAACCTGAAACAGTTTAAAAGAGCAAGAACTGGCTTCAACTGTAGTACCAAGATATACTTTCCTTCTGGTTTTGCACGCCTGCCTATGGTATGTGGTTCATGTGTTATAAAAATAACATGTCTAATGAGGTGATAATGTGTTTAATTTGTGGGTGAATCCAGTGCCTGCAGAATAGTCCTGATTATCACAGCCATAATCTGTCTGGGTGCAGTACTGACATTTGCACCAGTCAAATTGAATTACGTTTAATTCAAGATTAGCAGTGTTGTTCACCTTAAAAACAGATGTTTTGGTAATGCAGAATCTTATATAAACATTTTCTGCTTCAAGTGCAGACAGAAGTCATAAAAGACCTTGCAGACATGCAGAAAAGTGGAGAAGTGGATATGAGACTTTGCAGCAGCACTGGGCTTAGCTGTTTATTAACTCACATTAAGGTTCTCCCCTAAATAGGCAAAATTCTGTATTGCCAAATTCTGTATTGCCAAATTGGCAAACCTTTACAGCTTTGTGATGTGGACAGGAATTGAGATGAGATTTCCAAAGGACTGCTTTCCAGCAGTGGCCTGTTAACAGGAATGGTGAATAATGTCTTTTACTCTGGATGCTGCTTTCATGATTAGTGAACTGCTGCATCTGAGAAGCTTAATTGGCTGGGGTGGATGTGCTACCAGGCTTTCCCTAATGTCTTTATTACTGACAGATAGTTCAGAAGGGAATATGTGGCAGGGATGTAACTCGCAGTTGGTACAGTGAAGCCTTGCAATTAAATTTGCTTTTGACAAGCCCCATCTCTCCAAAGTGGATTCTTTCTTTTAAATTAAATGTATGTATTCTGATTATAAAAATGTGACCCAGAGCTAGATCAGGAAATTAGACAGTGGAATATTTCAAAATACAGTTTCTTAGAAAGTCGTAAATACAGAACTATAAATGGAAGATGGAAGCTAATCCTTCAAGTGCATTCCAGTTTGTCCTTGGCCTCATTTGCTACTCCTTTATTTGGAGAATGTTGATTAGAACTTTCAGTTAGGGCATGGTATTCTCATTATGGGCATACAGTTCCTTAAAAATATCTTGACTGCAACTGCAGCTTTTTAAAAACACTTCCAGAACAAATAAATATGCCTGACCTGCTAGAGATTGGAAAAATACCTGTTCCCCAGGAAATATGCTATTGATCATGTCGAGGAGATGTATAAAGGAAACAGGAGAAAAGATGCTATTGCTGCAAGTTTCTGGTCTTCTAAAGATCACGAGTTTGCATCTGTTACAATGGTATGTTTTAAGAACAGTGTGGGATTGGCTGTTGCTTTTCTCATCTTTTCAAATAAATGACTTGTCAGTCTGTGTTATTATTCTTGTTTGTTTTTTTAGGAAGCGGCAAAACGCTTGCATTTGCAATTCCAATGATTCACTCTGTGCTGCAGTGGCAAAAATCAAATAACTCAACAACCAGAAATGACAGTGTTTCTAAAGAGTCCCATCAGCGTCATGATGAAACAAGATGGGAAAATGAGGATGAAGCAGAAAAAGTAACCCATCAGCAGGTTGAAGATAGCAGAGATGAAGATGATGCATCTTTCATATCAGGCTGTGTGAAGGTGCTGGAAAATGTTGAATTTGATTCCGATGATGAGACACATACTGTTGACTTCCATAAAAAGAGACCTCTTTTAGGACTGGTCCTTACTCCTACAAGAGAATTAGCTGTACAAGTAAAGCACCACATTGATGCAGTTGCAAAGTTTACAGGTATGTATATCCCACAGGCCATGTCTCAGATTACACTGTGTTTGGATCTTGGCGTTGGTGTTGAGCCAGAATGTGTGCCGCACTTCCTTCCATAAAATCATAAAACTGGTGTAGCTTTTGAAGGGTTAGAGTTTGTAGTCACTGATGTGTGAGAAATGCTTGAAGATTCTTCAGTGAGATTCTTCAGTGAGGAAGTAAGCAGGTAATGTGAGCTATTTTGCTTTAAAATGTGCCTTCCTTCAAATAGGTATTGATTCATGCTCTCACAACACAGAATCAGTACTAGATACCTTGTCACAGCTAACTTTGTTCTAGTTTTGGATAACATAGGCTATATATAATTAATAATTTCATTATATATAAAATTTTGATTATACATATAATAATTGCATTTTTGACAGGTATATCAATCTTTGTATACACTGTATGTGTATAACTTTGTTCTATCTATTAAAAAAGAAAAAGAAGTTATGGCCATAAACATTTAGGGTAGATGGCATTGCTGGATTGTCTGACTTACCTCCTGCAGCAGTCAAGCCACAGAAGTGTTACTGAGTAACATGCCTGACAAAAGCAATTCCCTCCTCTTCCTTTCCTTTCCGAACCAGAAGTCAGTATGTCTGTTAAGTGAATGGGTGAGGACATGAAACTTGAAGATTCCAAGTTTTTCCCAATTCTCTCCACTTCTCCAGTACCAATAATTGTTTATTTATTAAAGAGTATATGTAGTGCAATGCACTACTTTTAAGCCCAACTTCCTTTGGTGTCTGTATGTCCTGCTGTGCTCATCAGTCTGCATCTGATTACAAGGCTTATTTTAACTGCTAGGCTGAAATAATCGATTTATGTCATACTGTTCTGATAGGAGCAGTGCCCTTTATGTGTAGAAATCTGCTGTCCAAGTGATAATACAGTTGCTGCAGCAGGAGAGGAAATGTTTTGACATGGACTTTCTTTATTGCCTCAAACTCACTTCAAGAAGAAAAATCTGCACCTGGAAGCATGGTGTTCCACAAGTAGTCCGGAAGAGAGATCAGTGGGAGCTTGGATACTGGAAGGGTCTTGCAGAGTAACATTGAGTTTATCATGGGCCAATATATTGTTTGAAGAAGTAGGGTGAAATAAGCCATGTGTGGAGTCTGCTTCGAAAGATAAACTCCTTTTAGCACCTCAGCAGACTACTTAAAGCTAACGAGGTCTGTGCTGCTGTGCAAGAATCATTAATCGGGTGGGAGCATACTTGGTAGGACTATTCCATAGCAAACAAGCAGTTATTTAGCAAGACAAGCATTTCTCAGTCTTCTTCTTGAAGGGATCTTCTGGTTATTCTTAACAGGAATATGCTTGTTCATGCAAGTACAATTGAGAAAACATGAGACTCTGAAATATGTATAAACAAAGCTAACAGCTATGGATGTGATTCTTCATGCTGTTGAAAGACTGGTGCACTAGTTCTTGGCATTTAACTATAATGAGGATTTCTCTGTAAAATTGAGTGCGTTGCTGTATGCTCAGTGTTACATAAAACCCCTGAAGTTTCCTGGCCAAAATGCTTGTTGAAAGTTACAGCATAGACTGTTTAAAACACTTCATGAAGTAGATATATATAAAAACATTCACTGGTAAATTAGTGAAATAAAATCTGTTATTTATATGTTCTAGGCATTAAGACTGCAATTCTAGTAGGAGGCATGGCTGCACAGAAGCAAGAACGTGTACTGAATCGAAAGCCAGAAATTGTAATTGCAACCCCAGGCCGTCTGTGGGAGTTAGTTAAAGAGAGACACCCACATCTTTCAAATCTTCGTCAGCTCAGGTAAAAGTGCCTTTTCAGATAGCTGCTGGGTACTGAACTGGGCAGCCCTGCATACTGATTAGGTTTACTAACAGATTATTTAATTTAGAGTACATAAGATCACCTATTTCTGTGTCAGTGTTTTATTGAAATGCACACTGGTTATTTTGATGGAGGGAAATGTCAGTTAAAGACAGTAGTAAAGAACTGATTTTTCAAAAGGAAATGCAGAAGGCTGCTGTAGCTGCTCCAGCATACCTGCTGTTCTTTGCGGTTTTATTGGTTTTATATGCATATCCTTTATGTGTTTAGCAGGAAAAGTTCTTAAATGTATCAGGTTTGTATTTAGCTGCACAAGTGTATTTTTACTGTGTGTTTTGTACTTGACAGATGCCTTGTGATTGATGAAGCAGACCGAATGGTTGAGAAAGATCACTTCTTAGAGCTGTCTCAGTTGCTGGAAATCTTAAATGATTCACAATATAACCCTCGACGGCAGACTTTTGTTTTTTCTGCCACTTTGACTTTAGTCCATCAGACTCCCACAAGAGTTTTACAAAAAAAGAATGCCAAAAAGATGGACAAGAAGACCAAACTAGAGTTGTTAATGGAAAAAGTAGGAATAAAGGGCAAACCCAAAGTAATAGATTTAACAAGGAAAGAGGCTACTGTTGAGACTCTGACAGAAACCAGAATCCACTGTAACACAAATGAGAAGGACTATTATCTCTATTACTTTCTTCTCCAGTATCCAGGAAGAACCATGGTCTTTGCAAACAGCATAGACTGTGTAAAACGCCTCAGTTCTCTCCTCACAATCTTAAATTGTGATCCTCTTCCTTTGCACGCCAACATGCACCAAAAGCAAAGGCTGAAAAACCTGGAAAGGTTTGCTGAGCGAGAGAGGTGAGTTGATTCTCAACTTCCTAGTACAGAAAAAAAAGAAATTGCATAAAGGATGGTGGGGAGGGGAAACAACTCTGTTAGAGTAGGAGCAGGTTGGGGAAGTTAGCTGAGGGTGAATCCCCTGTTCATGAGCCCAGGATATTAACAATTAAGGATGAGGTTTCACAGTTGAGGTGGTGAACTGGAGCAAGTTCAGTGGAAGGCCACCAAGATGTTCAAGAAGCACTGGCTCTGCAAGAGGAGAGGCTGAAGGCACTGGGTGTTTGTATTACCTGGGAAAAGTATTTTGTGGGGACCTAATGGCAGCCCTGTGACACCATAAAAGAGGGTTATTGAGAATGTGGAGCCAGGCTTTTCAGAGTGGTGCTTGATGGGAGAATGAGGAGTAATGGGTGCAAGCTGAAATAAGAGGATCAGGCTGGATGTGAGAAAGGGCTTTTCATCTGTGAGGACAGTTGAGCATGGGAACAGGCTGCTTGTCTTGGAGTTTTTTTGAGGCTCTGTTGGATAAAAGCCCTGAGCAACCTGGTCCAGTCTTGCAGCTCATCCTGCTTTGAAGAGGACGTTTTACTAGAGACCTCCTGAGGTCCACTGGAGCCTAAAGTGTCCCGTGGTCTGGCAGCTTGTTGCTGCTGAAGGAGCTGTCACTTGCCCTGTTTTCAGACATGTTTTTAGAACTGTCCTGCACACCTCTGCCCATGTCCTGGCTCTGCAGCTCATTTGATCCTCTGTAGTTATTGAATCTCCCTAAACCATCAGAAAACTAACCACTCAATACTCATTTGCAGTTTTAGTTACATAAATTAGCATCCCAAGGGTCAAAGTATCTTTGAGCAATGCAAAAGAAAGGGCAGTTGTGCCTTTCAGCAGTAGTGGGCAGCCAGAGCTTACCCAAGCAGACCTGTCCTTCCATTTTAGGGAACATTGTTTTGGGGTGTCTTTGAGGTGTCCTTTGGGAGGAGATGTTTGGTCTCAGTATTCCATGATCCAGAAGCTTCACAGTTTAGTCCTGTTGTGAACTGCTGTGTGCAGTCTGGGAATTTGTACCTTGTTAAAGAGATTCAGGCATGGAGAACAGGTTGAATTGCCGTGATGGAGCTGCAGCATCCCTTGGCAAATGTATTGATAACATTTGCATAGGTCAGGTTAGGTGGTTTCAGAGACTGCAGATTTTCAAGGCAGGAAAGAAATCTGAGACCATCTCTCACAGCCTTCTGCACATTGCAAGCTATAGAATTTTCTTTTGCTATTTCTGCTTTGAACCTTGTAGCAATAGAGTGTGCAGTCAAATGCCATAAAATCTCAACAAATTTCCATTATCTGAAAGGAACTCATTTCAGTTTCTGGGAGATGTTTTTAAAACAAACTGTTCCATATCCTGGGGAGACTTTTGTCTCTGTGGAGACTGCTTATATAAAAGAACAACTTCTTTGAGTAGTTCATCTTGTCTAGGGATAAGGAGAAATAGTAATTGTTAGAACAGAACTCCCCCCTTATATTTCTAGCTTTTAATTTACTGAGAGCTTATTTGAGTGCAAGTTGGTAGAAGATATTTCACCCCCAAAAACTGTTATTTAAATAGATAATGTTAAGAATGCGATTTTTCTCAACTGGGAAAACTTTTAATAACATGTCTATGCTGCCAGAGGATCAACTGTGTTTTTAATGGTGTGGTCATAGCAAGCCAAAGAAATTCTTTAAAACCTGGGCAGTACACTGAAAAATGTAATGCAGGGGCACATACCCCCCTTCCTCATTGATTAGCAGTTTGTTCTAGCATTCTTGTGAACTGAGAGAGAAGAAAAACATAGGAAAACAGAATCCAGCAAGGTAGTGTATTTATTTATTGGAAACAGAATAGACCTGCTGAAGGCAAGATTTGCATTTTTTAATTTTACTTCTAAGAATTATTGTTTCAAGACTGCCCTTGAGGTAAATTGGGTATCGTTTCTGTAAGGGCAAACAAAATGCATATGTCCTACAGATAATACAGTATAAACCTGTTTCTTAAACTGCTATGGTAGAATTCTAGGTTGCTGTATTTTATGTTCCTTGGCACATGATTTACTCTTCCAATTTTATGTTCATTAAATTTTGTCACTTTCTCAGCTGTGTCCTCCTGACAACAGATGTTGCAGCTCGTGGTCTTGATATTCCTAATGTCCAGCATGTCATTCACTACCAGGTTAAGTATTTTTAATGTTTTTCCTTTTACTGTTTTGGTTTGACATAAGTTTTTGCTGATCCAAATCCTGAACACTGTAAAGCTGTAATTCTTGGTCCTGTGTATAGTATAGTCCCAAACATAGAAATTAAATTATTTAACTGTCCTTGGTGCTTTGTACTTAAAGATCTCATTTCTGCAGTGACTGACTGCAGTAGGTCGTACTTTATGAATGTGTGATTATGTATCAGAAATGACATAATAGATATGATCCTCCTTGCTTTTTGCTTAATTTTGATATCCAAAGGTATGAAATGACTCAGCCGTATAACTCTTGTCTGAGGACACGTAAAATATTTTCCTGCTTTGCAAATGAAATGACAGAGAGTCAGAGGTTAGGAGAGACTCAAAAAAGATGGAAAGGAAAAATGCTGGATCAGAGAACAAAAAGTGTGTCAAGACATCATCTTTTACATTACTTTTGGTGTTACATGCAATGTACCATGTGTATAAAACCCAGTATTCTTCAGCAGCCTTCTGCCCACAGCATGCCAGGCTGCTGGTAGCTGTCCGTGGCCAGCTGCATGGCTTCTCTGCATTCTTGCAGGTCCCTCGTACTTCTGAGCTGTACGTGCACAGAAGTGGCCGCACTGCCCGAGCTGCCAGTGAAGGCCTCAGCCTGCTGCTGATTGGCCCTGAGGACTTGATCAATTTTCGGAAAATCTATAAAACATTGGAGAAGAGTGAAGAGCTTCCATTTTTCCCAGTTGATACCAAGTGCATGACTTCTATCAAGGTAAAGAAACAACAGTCTTTTTGCAGCCTGAGTAGTTGCTTGCTTACATATATTACTGATACGATATTGCCTGTCGTGTTCGTTCCAGATTTCAGATGAAATTTACTCTTGAGGATCTGGATTTGAAAATTAAGTTAATCACACTTTATATTTTTTTAAGCAATGTCTGTGACTTCTTCTCAATAACTGGCCCAAGAAAGGTGTTCAGACATAAATACCATTTACGTTTTTCCAGAAACAGTATAGGGAAGCAAGTATGTTTTGTGGCTGTGGAGCTGGGATGGCTCTGCTAAATACATTGTGTAAAGCCTCTTATGTTAGGAACAGACCAGAGAACAGTAGCAGGTTCAGGGATGTTCTGTGGTCTTCACCTGCCTCTTCCCATCTGAAGTAGTGAGTTGTCTGCTTTTCTAGAAGTTCCTGTACTGTGGGGCCACAGCTGCCACTGAACCCTGTCAAACTGTGTTTCCCTTTTATAGGTTATTGCCCATTTTAGGGAGGATTCAGTCATTCACTAACTCACAAGATAGATTTACAAAACAATGTGTTTTAGAAAGCATCTAGTCACTGCAGATTTTCTACTTCTTGAATAAGAGACTATTTCATGTCTCAGCATTCTCTTAACAGTTTGGATGGTGTCAGTCATGTACAAATGGGACATACTTAAATACTGGATTTTAAAGGAATCCAGCTGGGGTTGAAATGTCTGAATATTGCACAGTCATTGAGAACAGGGAAGAATGCAAGCAGTCAGATAATGCAGCAGGTGTCTTCCTCATGGTATTCTGATTCAGGCTTACCTAATTGGCTTGGACTGAGCCCAGGGTCTACCCCAGTGGCAACAGCAGTATCCTCACCTTGGGAACAGTGACAGCAAGTTTCTTTCAGGAGATGCAGCTGTCTGAAAGAGGAAAGAAAATCAAAGAAATGCTTCCACAGATTCATTTTTTTCCCCTCTTGGTAGTAACGAAGAGAATCTGATTTCCACCTCTGTCTCCCCCACTGCCCCCTTCCACCTACTGAATGTTTCTAGTTACTGAGAGAAATCTGTTGTTTCAAAGAGTATTGCTTCAGAGGTTCCTTCTGTGTTTCTTGATGAGTAGTTCTTGGCTCCTATCATGCTCTGTCAATTAACAGGCAAATAAATATTATTTCTACACTTTCCTTTTCCTGTCACCATCTCACAATGATCTCTCCTATCTGTAATAGTGCTCCTCTTCCCAGAAGAGATCTTTGTAATTGTAGTTGCAGGACTCCAGCCTCATAAGCCCTTGGAACAGTCAGGTCTTATTTACGCTTTGTCCTGGGTTTAATCACAAAGTCATTGTAGTTGGGGCTAATAGTGCTGCTGGTTCTTTATGTCTGTCCCTTTGGCATGTTCCTTCCCTCCTTTTGCATGCCTTCTTTCAAGTTCAGGAAAAGTGTGAAGGGGTTTCACACTTGAGACAAGTAGAATTGTTGAACCAGGGTAGACTTAAAGAGGACTTAAATTTTACAGAGCTGGAAAAACATAATTGAAGTTTCTTGTAATGATCTTAGAAGTGACTGACTGAGTAGCCCACTCCAAGTGTTATTTCTTCTCTCTCTCTCTGTAGTAATTATCCTGGCAGTCCTGGCTGGTGCTGTTACTGTGTAGCACCAGACTATTTAGTTTCCTGCACCGGTTTGTTTTATACAACTGCAGGCACGTTCCAAAGAGCAGAACTTGCTTCTGGTTGGTTATATTTACTGTTAGTGCAGATTTTCTTTCCACAGTGAATTAGTTTTTTGTTTGGCACAGCTGTAAGCCTGCAGGTCAGGTTAAGATTGCTGGACACCTATGTGCTGCTGGGAAGGACAGGACATTCTGTCCTGTGCCTAAACAAGATCCAGGTGCATTCCTGAAAACATGGTCTGTTCCTTCCATATGGCCTGCAGGAGTTTACTTTCTTCAGAGTGGGATGAAAGTAGTGGCTGCCCCTTACTGCTGACACCACTAACTCTGAGATCAAGCTGTACTGTATAAATATGTAACGTGGAAATTATTGGTATCTGAATCATGGTTTGCTCTTGATGTCTCAAGCATTTATAATGATTCATGCATAGAATGTTGAGTTAACATTCAGGTATGTTTAGTAGTTGAGATGTTTTAGAAGTCAGATTCTATCATGGATCCAAAGAAGGAAAATGATAGTGACTGATGTGTTTATTAGGTGGGGCATCTCCTGGGACATGGGTAGGGAACAAAAGTGTCTCTGCACCCCACCTGCATTGTAGTGCATGCTCTCAAACACTTATTCTGCTAAAGTATCCCACATTTAAACCTGATCATAATGTCTAAATGTACTTTGTTGCAGGAACGGATGAATTTGGCAAGGCAGATTGAGAAGGCAGAATTTTTCAACAGTCGGGCAAAGCAACACAATTCCTGGCTCCAGCAAGCTGCAGAGGCTCTTGAGATTGATCTTGATGATGACATGTTGATGGGCAAGTAGAAAATGTTTTTCCATGGGTATGCTCAGTAGGTCCCATAGTGCTGGTGTCCAGAAGAAGCCTCACCATGGCAGAGAAGCTTCAAAAGCTGCAGGGCAGAAGTGGGGAGGAAGGAAAGGAGTGTTGTTGATGCGTGGTGGTAGGGGGGTTTTCAGGATGATGCAGAGAGAGCAGCAGAGAGTGCTGGAGCTGAGGGAGTGAGGTGTGACAGTTCTGGCAAGTCACAGACAAGTCTACATGTTGTAGGACAAGAACTGTTGAGCTTCTGACAAGCATTGCGGAGTACTCTAAGCAGCCCAGTATGTCCTGATTGAGTCTTGTCCTCTCTTGTCATAGAGAAGGCTGTTTCCACACTTCTGCTTCTCTCTCCCACTCCCTTGTAGTCAGGCATCAGGACAGGAGCTTGACAGCTCTGTGTGGGAACACCCAGGAAGTGCTAGGGAACACCAAAAATTATGTGAGCCTTAAGTAGGTTGAGTTGTGTGGGCTAAATGGCCAATACATATATTGAAGTTGGTGAGGTTTTTAGGTGGTTTGTTAGATAGAAGTAAATAATTTCTTATATTTTTAAAATTAAATATTCTGTAGGCTGTGGCTGAGAGAATGTGTAGGGCTGTACAACTGCAAGTGGCTATTAGTTCAATGCCATGAAGTCTTGCAAAGCTTAGATGCACTGTAAAATGCCACATTGTGTTCATATTTTGAGAGCTAAAGGTATGATTTCCTACCAGTTCTTTGAAGGCAGGCTGAATAGGGTTGCTGCAGGGGTCACTTCAGATTAGTCTGCCTCTAACCTGTTAGCTGCTAAATATGCGAACGCCTTAATTTTGAAATACGTTTAGATTAATATCTTTCTTTATTAATGGTTGGACTAGCTGGTTCTCAACCACTTTGCAAGCAAACACTAACCGTCTCTGTCTAAATTGTTCAGGAGTGCTTTCAGATAATTAGCACTCTTCTGTCTTGTTTTGACATAATCTGAGTATGCTGTGCTTTGGAATGAGTTTCCAAACAGCACATCCAGTCCAAGTAAATTGTGACTGTCAAGTGAAACACTTTGTAATTGCCACCCAGAAACTTGCCAGATTTATGCTTTAAAGTGTACTCAGTCTCTAATTCTTGTGTAGCTTATTGGAGACCAGTTAAACTCTCAGTCATTCCTCCCTTAAGTGAAGAGCCTCTTACACAGATTTAGTAATGTGCTTTCAATTTTATCTTACAGCAACCTTGATTTCATTTTTCTCTTCAGTTCAGGCCTTAATTATGGTTACTCAGTAGTCAGGATTCTTCTCAATCTTGTTACCTTGTGAACAGCCTGAATGATCTGAAAATGTCACAGATGACTGGAAGACTGGGAGTTGAGTGACCTTGTTAGAGAGAGAAAGCTGGGGTTAGCATCTGGCCCTATCTCTACAAAGGCCTGCAAATGCAAGTTTTTTTTCTTGTTGTAACATTCTGTATCTTTGATTTCTGCCCCAAGGAAGAAAAGCTAGTGAGCAAGAAGAAAGCCAGAAGCAAAAGATGCTGAAGGGGATGAAAAAACAACTGAAACATATGTTGTCCCAGCCACTGTTTAAAGTCCTTATGAAAACCAAGTACCCAACACAGTCTGGAAGACTGCTCCTGCCTCAGACATCAGTGGGCATTTCAGCTCTAGGTGCTGTGTCCAAAAAGCAAGCCAAGAAGAAGAAATCAATAAAATAAAGTTAGATAACAGCAAGATCATTCTGTATGACAGAAGCAAGGACTATCCTCATCAAGGCTGTCAGTGCTTGTGGAGGAACCCAGCTAGAAGATAGATTGTATAAGGGTGTTGCCTGTGTATTTGTTGTGCAGGCACAAAACAAAATGTTGATTTAAAGGGCTCGGTTAATATCTGGTTAGTTACTGTTCAGTCTTGTCTTGGATCTTGGTTTTTTATGTTCTTACTTATTTTTTTCTTAAATCTCTATATTAATAGAAGTTAATTCGTTTTTACATAGTTCTGATAATTACTCCATTTTGTGAGATGGGTAAAAGTTACTGGGTAGAATTCACTGTGGGCATACTCTAATGATAAAATTTTATTTAAATTTTAATGTCTTTGAAGGACAAGGTAAGGTCAGCTACATACAGTGTGAGTACAATCTGAGCTGGTGGTAGTGGGAGGTTTGGCTTTTACTGCCTCCAGCTCAGTGTGAAAGGCAGAAAATACAGGTAATGTTACCAATAAGTCTACAGTTTTGGTTACGGAAATGTCCCAGTTTTCTTCCTCCTTTGATAATACTTCTCTGTTCTGTTCTCCACCAGGTGTAATTCCCTTAGTCCTGTGTTAGTACATTTTGAATGTGCAAAAAAAAGTTAAGGTGGCAATGGGCCAGGACTAACCTTGGGAGATGTGTAGATTTCTGAGGAATAAATGTTGCTACTCAGTGTTTTCTTAATTACTATTTGAAGTTAAGCCTGTATCTGAAAACATGTTAGAACCATGATCTTCACTGTAATGGAAGAGATGTTTTGAAATGTCACTTTTGAAGATTGCTCCATGATAATTATGCTTTTAAATAATTGTAACCTGATCTGGGCAAATATTTTTTAGAACTATTTTTAAAAATATGTCAGAGAAATATATTTTGAATTTTTTGTTAAATTATATCTGCCATAAACTCCAAACCCTGTGTCTGTTTTCAGTTACTTGAGATTTCTAAATCCCTCATAGCTGATGCTGTTTGCACTTAGGCAAGGAGAGGGGAAAAGCACCCAAAAGATAAGGCAGTGGAATCTGTATTGGTGGGAGGACAGGTAACCTTCACCTGCCAGCTCTGGATGAGGCTTAGTTTCTGTGTTTCTTACAATGTGGAATGAATAAAACAGTGTCATTGCCATGATAGGAAGCACCAATTTACTCAGCTATTCAGGGAAGTTTGTCTGTGGAATTGAGTCCCCCCTTTAACCACTTGCTAGTTATGTGAGAATAACAAACTCTTTATTCTTCCATCTGTGTAAATAATTGAAGCCCCCCATCTCTGGAGGGCTTTTCTCTTGTTTTTATGCATTACTGAAGAAGAGCTGTGACAATGTAATCATAAGCATACAGAGCTTATCAATTATGTATGAGACTCTCCTCGCAATGCACTGTTTTTCTCATGCCCTTGGGAGCAGAGGGGGAAGCTTTGGGGGAGAAGAGATGGTAAGGTTCTGTTTCCTCACTCATGTGAGGGGACACATCTTTGGAGTTAATGTGGCACCTGAAAAATAAGAACAATTTTATGAGAGTTCATTGTAAGGAAGGCTGAAAAAAGGAACTGAACAAAGGTAACCATGCCCTCATTTCTTTTCTGTGCCATTTTAATCAGACTCTTACATTATGAAAAGGAAACTTGCATTGGTTTTGCATCCTGAAGGGTTTGAAGACCAGACAGGCCTTTTCTGCATCTTTTGATGCATTTCTGTTTCCATTTCATTAGCAAAATCAAGGCTGGATCCTGACAATAGAGCTCAGCATCTTCCTGCCTGAATCTGCATGAGGTAGGAGTTTTGGCAATTTCTCATTCCACAAGATCGTGAGGAGAACTGAATTGAGGGACAGTGTGAGTATTGTTACTTCATTTCCGTCATTGCTATGAAGTTTTTCAGCTGCTTCTGTTTCCCTGTGTTTAACAACTCAGCTCTCACACTCCCAGCCTGCTGTCTTGCCAAGTCTCCCCAAGATGGAGCATGGCACTTGTGCCCTCCTTGCTGCCTTCATAGAATCATAAAACCTAATGCCACCATGCCCACTAAACCATATAGCAAAGTGCCACATCCACTTGTTTTTTGAACACTCCAGGGATGGTGACTCCACCACTTCCTTGGAGGGCCTGTTCCAACGCTTAGTGGTTCATTTGCCTGTGGGACATATTCTGGGGCTGGTTTTCTTCTGCAGCCTCTGATGTGTTCTGCATGAACTCTCAATGCTTAAATCTACTGATGCTGCACCCCCACAGGAACTCAAGCAGAGCTTGGACCCTAAAAATATCTCGGTGTCTTAAAAAGAATACTTGTCTAGAGCTCTGAAAGCTCTCTTGTGGCTGCCTGTTTTGCTTTGTCATTATCTTACCAGGATACCCTGAGTCTTCCAGCTAGAGGAAAACCTTGTATTTGCTTTAGCTAATTTAAAAAAAATTTTAAACCAATAACTGAAAGATATTGCCATTTAGCTGCCCCAGTCCTATGTGAATGAAGTTACTGCAGAAAGAGAGGATGGTAAGGCAGAATGTTTTCTCTAGCTCTGATTTGCATGTGTACTACTGGTGCAAATCAGACATGAAGAATTTTACATCAAGTCCATATGGGCACTGTAATCTTAGTATTTATCAAATATGTAGTATAAAATGTTTCCTCTAATGCTCTGCTGGCACAGCAGTTACACTGAGGCCTCAAACAAGTAATCTTGTGTTTTGTGGCAGCTTCTGTCTGCTGAAATACCCATTAATTAAGGGACTTACTAAGTCTATTTAAGCCTGTCAAAGCAACTTCCAAGTAGATTAATAAAAGCATGACTTCAGCAGAGTGGCGGTAGGGTACAAGCTGATACAGAGCAACCAGTACTACTGAACAGAAAACTGAAACAATAGCTTCTGAACCTTCATTTTTATTTTCTGAATGCATGGGGCCAGTTGACCTCATCCGTGCCACAGAGTTCCTGGTCTGTCATACTCTATAAAGAGAAGGAAGAGTCCCTGCAGTTTAAGGCATCTGCTAAGGAGATAGTTTGGACAGGATCTCACATATTAGACAAGAGAATTTCCTGACATTCCCCATGACTTTTCTTTCTCTCCTCTCCTGTATGCTAATAAAACAGCAAGTTAGCAGAGCAGAAGCTGGAGTGGTGCCTCACCATATGCCAGCAGCCCAGGCACACAGCTTGCCATGTGGCACAGGGGAGGTAATTCACACCTTCCTGAGAGAGGGCCGGGTACCACACACTCCCTGCAATTAGTCTGTATCAGGTCCCTGAGGGGAGAGGAGATGGGAAATGGACACTTTTTGACAGCCTCACCTCACACAGCCTGACACAAGCAGGAAAATCTGGTAAGAAACGCTGTGCTTTCCTGGGTGTTGAAACGCCCACTGCTTTGTCCTGTGCTAGCAGGATGTGTTTTTTGGGTGCCTGAGCTATTCCAGACTGTTTGATGAATGGCTTGGTGAAGGAAGGAGCTCAGAAGACCATTAATTGAATAACGAGTAACAGGCTGATAACATAGCAAGCAACAATCTGTAAGTAATACCCAACGGTCATTGCAGAAAAGTAGGATGTTGTCAGTGGTCACAGGTTTGGGAAGTAGAAGGGAGGCACAAGACAGAAGGGCTCTTTTTAAGAAAATGGTCCTGGTTCTGTAACCCTCTATAGATCCCCTCTATAGCCCCCTTCTGACACTCAGGCAGATGTTGTCTGATACTGTTCTGGCCTGTGAGAGATTTTCTATCTCAGCTTCTTTTTGTGAAAGATATTTCAAGGCTTCAGTGTTTTCTCAAGTCTGTCATAAGCTCCTCCTGGGGTTGGCCTCCCAGAGTGAGTAAGAAAAAGGAAAATAATCTGTCACTCCTGTGGCAAGTTTATTGGCCTGCGAAAGCAAGTGAATAGAGCTGCTATGCTTTTTGCCTTGGAGTTCAGCAGCTCTTGCTGTGAAACTGGAAGAAATTGTAGCCAGTTTCCAGAGCAACCAACTTTAGATGGTACAAATTGCCAAATTTCTGTAGGTGAGAGCTGCAGTTACAGAACATAAACACAAAACCTGACTTGGAAAAGCAGAACAGGCACTACAAAGTACACACGGGCTTTAGTACCACTGGGCTAATTAAAGGTCTGATTATTTTTTATTATTGATGCAATTGTATCAGTCTAATCACTAGCGTAGATGGTTTTTTAGAAGTAAAGTTTATTTTCCTTTCCTCATGGCAATATCTATGGCAGTATGAGCTGGCAGGTGTTATGGATTTACATACACTGGGCATCATAACAAGGTCCAGCCCCTAGGATCCCACTGATTGTCAAGTCCAAGTGAAGGTTTCCAGTTCCTCTTTTGTCAGTTCTCAGGTTACAGCTGTGTGCCTCGGGAGAGGACCCCTTCCCCAGACCATGCCCCTCCGTTATACCCGCACCACTCATCACCCAATCCACACCTCGACACTTAATTCTGGTCAGTCATCTCTCGATTTCTTACTGGTTTTCACTGTTGCTGGGCTGGCCTTCTTAAGTTATCTCATTCTCTTGGAATTGTCTCCTTTGTCCTTGCATTCTAGAAAACAAAAGGAGCCAAAACATCTATAAAAGGAAGAGTTTAATACCTGAACTGGAGTAACCATTCTAATGTCGTAAGGCGTGGAAGAAAATTCAGCAATAAAACTGGCTGAAACCATCTGTCTTGTGCTTTTTTTTCTTGTAGATGTTTTTGCGTCCCTGTTATAAATTTGGTAACCCAGTCCTCTCCTTCTAAGAGGCTGGTCATAGCAGGGACAGAGGAGGCAGATACAGCTAAAAGCCTGCCAAACACTATTTCTGCTTGTGGCATGAAGTATTTCTAATATTCCATAGGTCTATTCCTAAAGGCCATTTCAACCCTACCTGACTACAAATTCAAGTTATTTTATTTTTAAGAGTCCTGTTCTTTGTTTCCCCCTCTCCTGACGACTGTGAATGATACTGAATGTGTAGTCGTCACTGTGTTCCTAAACTTTTATACATGTTGTTTAGTATTCCTGCAGGAAGGTGAGAACCTCTAGCAGGTTCTATTTTTCAAGTATTCCATATCTGGTAAGGATGCTTTAACCACTCCCAAGTAACAGTTTTCCTGGTGGGAAGAACTTCTGTCCAATCTGAGAGCTGATCCATGATTACCAGTGCTCATAAGAGGCATGTCAGCAAAACCACTTAGCAGTCTTTGAAAATGGGGAAGATGATTATGATCATCCTTCAACCTCTTGTTTGTGTTTTGCATTGGAAAACTTCCAACATGTGGGACAAGAACTCACAATCCTTTTTACTGTCATATACATTCTGGGGACTGCCCACATTTTTTCAATCTGGTTAACAATTGCTATCATCTCTCCATGTATTTTATCATGAAACCACCTAGCCAAAGTCATTAAATACTTTCTTGGTAGAATAGGTTATCTCCCAATAGTCCAAATTCCAGTTTCATCTTTCACAGCCTCACAACTTTCCCATCGAGTCCGTTCTTCCTGAGTAATCCCTGCATATATTTGGGCTGGATTATTGATCTCTAGTCAGCCGTCAGCAGAGGGAGTTATTATGGTGGCACGCTCATTATAGGTTGTTGGACAGCAGCTTTATCTGCCAATTCATTATTTCTTCTGCTTTTGCTGGATCCTTTGATTTGAGCTGGACAGTGCACTACAACAATTTCCCTTGGAAGCTGAATAGCTTCCAACAGCATTCAGATTTCAGTTCAACTAGAAATATACTTTCTTGCTGAGGTAAGGAACCTTCATCCTTTCCATGGCATACCCATTGCATGACACACTCCAAAAACTTAGAATAAGAATAATCGCTGCTGATCTCCCTACCAGGCTGCTCTTGCTAACACAGTTAATTCATCAAGGCTTGTAGAGGTTCTGCTTTAAGTACCTCCAGGTTTCTCACCACTGCATAGCCCACGTTTCATTTTCCATTCATGTAGCATAAAGATCTGTTGGTGATAAGGGTTTGATTTGAGTTCCCTAGAGGTTGATCCAACAGATCTTCCAGTGTGCAGCTGGAGGGAAACACGGCCTTAGCACAATCATGACAGGGCTCATCATAAGGAGCAGGCAGTAAAGTTGCTGGATTCAAAACACTCCATCTCTTTAAAATAACAGTATTCTCATTTAAGATAACTGATTTTAAATCATAGTGCTGTGCCGCTTGTGGGGACAATGCTTGTGTAGCATGTTGCTTCAAAATCAATTTTACTTCCTGCGGGACACTCAGGGTTGGGGGGTGGCCCGGGGGTGATGTTCTGCTGCTCTCTGTGACAGCCGGCGCTCCCGCTGCCGCGCTAACGCGGAGTTATCCCCGCCCAGGATGCAGCTCCGCTCAGCGCTGAGCCACGGGGCGGCGGTGTGGCCACACTTCGGAGGCAGGACTGCGCCCGCTGCTGCCCTGCTCTCACTCACACTTAGTTCTAGCGGTTTGGTACATGTTTACCAAATGATAAATGAAAGTGAGCTGGAAAAAATGTTGCCATCACAGATTTCAAAACAAACAAGGGAACTTCAATGTTCTATCTCAACTACATCTTAGCCAAAAAAATGCAGCTTCCTTTAAGCCTTGAAACACGATTCCTGATACTGTCTTACCTTTTTTCTTCCTATTTCCCCCACAAGGTCAACAAAAATCGCATTGATTTATTGGCAAAAAAACCCCACAGGAATTAAGACCTGATATTTGGGGTACAAAAACCCAAGAACAGGTTTATCAATTTGAAATTTCATGTTGTTTTCTTCTTTTTAAAACATGATCAATGTGAGCACAAAAATAAACATTTATCAGGAACTGTTTAATTAGAAAAAGGTACCACCATTTATCCCAGCACTTTTCTGTACACAAAAGTCTTGGTGTTACCCATAGCCAGGGAAACTTCCTGCTTCAAATAAAGAAAATGTTTGCAGCTTCCATTATATGACATTCACATTTTACTGCAATGCCTTGTTATTTGAAAACAAAACAAAACCAAATAACAAACAAAAACCCTAGACTGGGAAAGGTTTATCTAATGTATATCAATGGAAGCTGTCCTTGTTATTCCTGCATTTTTATTAAGCTGTTCCTTGCATAGATGGTGAAACCAGAACTCTGTTCACAATGAATCCCAGAGCTGAGTTATGGTGCAAGAGCAAACAGCCAGACACTGATTCCACTGCTGGGCAATCAATGCCATAAATTAACATTTCTGCTCCTTGGTGTACTTATATCTATGACCATTTTCTATGTTCTGAAAAGCAAGTCAGGCACTTATATATATGGCATTTCCTGGCATTTCCCCAGCAGAGGACTAATGGACAGGACATAGGTACACACAGGGCTGTTAAATGTGCCTTGCTCTACACAACAGCCAAAGCGGAGGAGTTAGGGAGAAGGCAGTTCAAGAAAAAAATTTCTGTGACCTTGCAGTGGCTAGAACTTCATGTTCTTCCTCTCTGCTTTGTTTTTAAGCTATTAGCATAACCTTTCAGGTAAGTTAATGTGAAAAGTAAACACTTGTTGAGAAAAATTTATTAAATACATTAGAGTGTGTGGAGGGAACTAGATGTGAGTGACAGCTTTGTAAGTGGTGCTTGCTAATTCCTGACAGCTCTCATTAGTTACTGACCCAGTACTATTAATACAGCCAGAACCACCAGGTGCAGACCAGGTCCTGTGTGCTTAACAAGCACTGAGAAAAAGGTTGTTCACATCCCCTGAGCCAGAACCTGTTTGGGTGCCAAATCATTTGTCATTTTAAACCCCTGTTTGTTCAGCAGACTGTATGGTGTCTAGGGGATAGACAGGTATCTTCCTCCGTTAATATCTGGTGACTGGTGAATATCAGGCATTGTGTCTGTGTGCCCCTTGCAGAAAAATTCCATGACCCTTCAAAAACTTTTCTCAAGTTTTGGAAGGAAGCCATCAAATTCAAGAGGCTGCTGCTGCTGTGAGTAGTAATCAGGTCTTCCCTCTGCTTTAGCCACTGGGTTTATCCATCCTGGCAAATATGACAGTACATTTTTCCCTAGCCAGCATGGAATTTAAATCAAACAAAGTCCCTTAAGGTGCATAGCACATTGCAGCAGTGGATACATTGAGGGGTAAAGCTGGTACAGTGATTAACTCCTGTACTAGTGTCACACAGAGGTCTTTTATGGACATACTGTTTTGTCCCATGTACAAAATTTAAACCAGAGAGATGCTGCTGCACAAGCAGTGGTTATCCTCCTTATGGAATCCTGCCTTCTCCTTGCAAGAGGGAAATGAAATTAATTGAGATGAAAGGAAGAGCCTTGCTCTCCTCTCAGTTCTGCTTCAGCATCTTGTATCTCAAAGTCCCTCACCACTGCCTGTAGTTACCACCCACCTTTCTGCCTTGCTTCCCTGGGCATTATCACTATAACAATCCCTCTTTTCTTTTTATATTTTCAGCGTTCCTTATATTTCTTTGTTCAGTTATTGCACTAAAACCAAATCTTGCCAGGTGTTGTTGCATTGCAGGGATTGAGAATACAAGGAGAGATCATGAAAGATGATAAATACTCATAGCAAAAATATCTGTTATCTCTTGTTAACATGATTTAAAACAAAAATCACAATAGGACAGTGCTGTTTGAATTTCAGACATTAATGCTAGGGAATTCCCAGTCTGTGTGATGTATTTTCCTTCAGTGTCTTCCTCTTTCAAGCAAAATGCTCTGTACCTGTCTGCGAGCTCATCTCTGAAAAGAGTCTCTTCCATAGCCCTTTTCCCAGCATGCAGGAGCACACTAAGAGAGGGGTTAAGCTTGGCCTTTCTCCTCTTAATCCAGCACTAATGCAATAGCTACTTATATTGCCAAAACCTCCCACATTTTATCTCCTGGACAGCTGGCATACCTTGAAACGCTGACTGCTGTTCCCATCGCCTTCCCACTGGCAATGGCTGTGTTTGTGCTGGTGGCTGCTGGCTTCTGCCAGCACCCACCTGTACCTCCCACAGCAAAGAGAACCAAAATGGAGCAGGACTTGGGACAGACCAAAGCATCGACAGAGAAAGAGAAAGGAGAGATTTTCACAAGGCAGTTGAGTTTGTTTCAGATCTACATCGTGCTGTACAGCCACAGCTGTAAGACAAGTAGGAGAGTTTCCTGGAGTCTTGCTGATTTCTTGAAGTATTACCTTTGTTCATATTCTGTCTCATTTTCTGCAGCTGTTCATTGCTCCTTGGCTTGTTTCACCACAGGACACAGTTTCTGGTCAAGCAGCTGATCCACCTGGCTGTTTGTAAGCCAGAGCTGCAGCCTTGTCTGAAGGTGCAATTGCAGCAGTGCTCAGCTTAGCATATTACTCACCATGTAAGGATGGGATCAGCTGCTCTGCCTGTAAATACAGCAGTCTGGCCGGGCTGCTGGTGCTTTTTTTCCAACATACTGAAAGCATCATGTGGCAAAAAAGATATCTCAGGCTGCTGCTTTGACATGCTCTTTAGGTTCCCATCAAAACATCAGCACTGTTTGCAGTTTTGCTTGGTAGGTGACTCTCTGGGTCTGCCTGTGTCAGGCAGAGCTCATGGACAGCTTCTTTGGCCAGGGCGCAGGCCTGCCCGGGCCACTCTGCTGTCTCCTGCAGGAGGCAGCAGGCTCCATATTTCAGAGTGTACTGATCCTCTGAAAGCATCAGAGAAGGACTGTTCTGTAATCCTTAAGCCTTTTTGTGTCTTTTGAAGCCACACAGATGTGATGCCAGGTAAAATGCTCTATTCTGTTGGATCGGAAAAAGAATTCAAAACTCTGGCGTCTTGTTTAAACCATTAATAGTAAAATTCAGGCTAAATGAAATTAATGGATTGGCAGGGGTGGATTATTCAGGGCTGGTTTGGTGGGTTTGGGGGTTGTTTTTTCTCTTTCCTGTGTTGTGGAGTATGATTACCTTTCAGGTGAAAATGTAGGATCACAGAATGGCTTGGGTTGGAAGGGACCTTAGAGATCATCTAGTTCCTGCCATGGGCAAGTACACCTTCCACTAGGCCAGTACCTAATGGGCCCTACAAGAAATTTTAGATTAGCTGTTAGGAAGAAATTATTCCTATGGGGGTGGTGAGGCACTGGAATAGGTTGCCTGGAGAAGTTGTGGGTACCCCACCTCTGGAAGTGTTCAAGGCCAGAATGGACAGGGCTTTGAGCAGCCTGGTCTAATGGGGTGAGTCCTTGCCCATGGCACGGGTGCTGGAACAAGATGATCTTTAAGGTCTCTCCTGATCCAAACTGTTCCATGATTCTACCCAAACTGTTGCATGATTCTGTGAAATAACAGGCCAGCGTTCATCTCTCCCTGGTGTTTAATGTCACCGTGATCGCGTGCCTAAGGATGCAATAGAGCTTGTGCTGCTTCCGTCTCAGCTGTATCTTCACGCAGCTAACCCATCAGCAAGCTGGCAGCTCGGTCCCGCCTGCCGGCGGCGCAGCGGGGCCGCGCCGGGGCCATGCCGGCCGTGAGGCAGAGCAGGCGCTGGGTGGCACCGATGCGCTGGGAAAGCAGGAGGCAGCTCGGGCTGAGCCTCCCGCATCCTCCCTCCCTCCCTCCCTCCCTCCCCGCGAGCCAAACCTGGGCCTCTGCAGCCAAAGAGGCGTAAGGGACTGGGACCGGAGTCATCGTGAACCACCAGCGCAATTCCCTCTGCTCCGTCAGCCGCTGGGAGAGGTGTCCCTGGCCAAGCTTACGGGTCTGTAAATCTCCCCCTTTTCGGTTCACGAGTGAAACGAGGAGCACTGGATATTTGCACTGCCCCTTTTACTTGGCCCAAACCCGCATTTTTTGGTAACTCATTTGTCTCAGCAACAGAGATGAAGACTAGACTTTACCTCATGTAAGTCCTCAGAATCTTTCAGCCATTTTGGTTTTGTGCCCTCATGTTGATCTGGGTATGTTTAGTCCCGGAAATGACAGTGATCGCAGTTATCCTTTATGTCCTCCCCAGTGAGGCAGGCTGAAGGAAACTGGAAAACTTCTGAGCTAAACAGTGGTGTGAAGCAAGCAGATGTGGGTCTAGACAGCAAGGACTGGCATTTTGTAATCAGATGGACAAACCGGGTTACTGTCCCAAAGCTGTGAAGACACAGCGGTTCTGGATTGTTTTCCCCATTTGCCTCCTGCCTAAAACAAGGGCTGTTTAACTCCCCTCACTTTTGTTCATAAATAGTCTCAGCAGACACTTCTTCTGGGTTTCTCTCTTGGAAATCTCACTCAGATGCTTCAATCATTGGTACTTACACTCTGTAGACTCCTAATTGTGATGCTCTCACAGTCTGAGACCAGCTGTCCATTTAAACTGGTTAGTTGTGTGCAGATCTTTGTGGGGCAGCAGCAGGGCCATGGGGATCTGGGTGCATGCAATGGGGTGCAGTGGGGCAATCCATGGGCACGACTCAGAGCTGACATTTTTACCCTCTGTTGGTCTTCTCCCAAGAAGCTGGAACAGCTGAATCCCAATTTACTCAAGTGGGTAATGACTGGGCTAAATTAAATCACATCCCTGGAGCAGGCAATGGTTAGCAGAGGAAGGCAGGAATCTTGGTGGGAGCTGGAAGAAGGTGGTGGGGAACAGTAGGTGAGGAATAGGAGCACCAGAGCTGCTTGGGGCCAGTGCAATTCCATTGCATTTTACACTGCACAGGTTAAACAAAGGTGCAAAGAGGAGGAATGAGACATTTCTGAGTTCTGTTCACTTAACTGTCAGAGCTCGTGATTTCCACCAGAGGAACTATGTCATGGTGGAATGGGCATGGGCACCATTCTGCCTTTGCAGGTCTGTCATGGAAGGAAAGACCACAGCAGCTCCAAACATTTGGTTTTCTTATAGAAAAAGGACTTAGTATGATCTAAAGAAAAAAATAAGAAAATAAAAAATTTTATGTGGCAGTTTACAGTTTTAATTGAAATCCTTCCAAGCATTTTGGTAGAAGAGGGAAAGCCAGGGAAAATGTTGCTGAAATAGAACATTTCATACAGTGGAAAATTCTGATTTAATTTCTGAAAACATGAAAGACTGCAGTCAAAACAGGAGCTGTCATGATGCTGAAAAGTCACATTTTACATTTGCAGCTGTCATTCTTGTCTTAGCGCTGAGATCCTGAGGGGACCCCTCAGGTTCCTTTCCCTGGGAGGTGCTGGCCTTGCTACTTGCCAGAGAGAGGGTGATCCTGGCCTCTACGAAAGCTGAAGGATACAGGGAGCAAAGTGCAGCTCTCATCTATAGACCCTGTGTCTTTCATTTTCCAGGTGTTTACATAACTGCTGTAGTATCTCAAGGGTCAGTTTCATTTTCTATCAAACCCCACAGTTTCGGAAAGTCTTGTTTACATTTCAGAAGCAGTTTCAGCATTAGCAGTGCCTATTAACAGTTAATGAGTTAATGGGATTCACTCCAGGACTGGTGTACAACAGCTTTTTCCATGTGCCTGACGCTTTGTCCCCTCTTCTGCACGCTGATAAACATGAGAGGAGAGACCCACGAAGCAGTTTTGGGTGAGAACACGCCAAGTAAAGAGAGGGGGCCAGGAGAAGGACAGAGGCAGCCATAAAGTATAGGAAGCATGCAGTCACTTTTAAATCCTGCTTTTTTAGTCCTAATTAAGCTGATCGCATAAGATGTGATGCTCTCCCTGGTAAATGAAATCTTGCAGGGCTCTATGGCACTGCTTGTCCCTTCCCAGCAAATCACACTGTCCGTCAGCTGACTGAACTGGACAGTTACTAGGTCACGTTTCACATGCACAAACTGTTCTTCAATCATGTCTCTTAATACATCAGCAACAGGAACACTTGTCTTCCTCAGGTCTTTAAATACATTCTTATTTTCTTCTTTATTTTATTGTACAACTTAATTTGCTGCAGGTTGATCTCCTGACTTTGTCCTGTTTGGTTGTACAGACATTTGTTATAAAGGGGGTGTTTGTACAGACATTTGTTGTACAGACATTTGTTATAAAGGGGGTGTTTTTTAAAAGTTTCTAAGCTGTGAACTGAGCTTTGGTAATTCCTACTTATCAAATAATATCAGCTTCCAAATACTATTGAATTGAGCCTTTGACACCAAAGGAAAATCCATGTCCTTCTCCAAATGAGCACAGGTGATGTGGTTTCAGTGATTTTGTCTGGGTTTTATTTATATCTGTACAAACCACAGCAGTACTGGTTCATTCTGGGTCTTTAGCCATACAGCAGCACTATATGTAGTAACTATGGTATCATAAAATCATTCAAAAATCTGAAATGTGGAACTTAACAGAATGTGGGGTGACTGAGTAAGGTTGAGGGAGGTGACTCCCCCTCTCTACTCCATTCTCTTGAGACCCTACCTGGAGTGCTGCAACCAGCTCTGGGGCCCCTAACGTCAGAAGGACATAGACCTGTTGGAACGAGTCCAGAGGAGGGACACAAAGCTGATCAAGAGGACTGGAGCACCTCTCCTATGAAGACCGGCTGAAAGAGTTGGGATTGTTCAGCCCGGAGAAGCGAAGGCTCCGGGGAGACCTTATAACACCTTCCAGTTCCTAAATGGGCTCAAAAAAACCTGGAGAGGAGCTTTTTACAAGGGCGTGTAGGGATAGGACAATGGCTTGAAACTGAAAGAGGCCAGGACTAGATGAGATACTGAGCAGAAATTCATCCCTGTGAGGGTGGTGAGGCACTGAAACAGGTTGCCCAGAGAAGCTGTGGATAGCCCATCCCTGGAAGTGTTCAAGGCCAGGTTGGATGAGGCCTTGACCAACCTGGTGAAGTGGAAGGCGTCCCTGCCTATGACACAGGGGGTTGAAACTAGATGATCTTTAATGTCCCAACTCATTCCATTTCATTCTATGAATTAACTGCTACATCACACTTTTTTGAAAAAAGCAATTGTTTTTAATTTACCAATGGACTGACTGGACATGGGGCTGTGGTACAACAGGAGAAAAGGTGTTACTTTGATCCTCTGTGTGGTCAGAAGAAATTTTGTTCAATACATCATTCAGTGCAGTCCAGAGGGCAGCCCAGTTTCACCCAGCCCACTATCCCATGCTTGGATGAAGAGCCATCTTTACCATGTCCCCGCTGGAGAGCATGGGGGAACCAGAAACAAGCCTCTCACCACAAGTGCCTACCAGAGTCCCTTGTCATCAGGCTGAGAGGCCAAGTGATATCTCATAGCAGTGCCTGGGCAAGAGCAAGGTGGAGGCAGTTGCAAGCCCTGCTTCTGCAGCTACCCAGGGAGCAGCTCAGGATTCATGAGGTGAGAGGGGAGCAGGATCTGCAGCACAGTGGTGGGACATTTTGGAGAACATGTGTGAGTCTGTGCTCTCTGCTCTGGACACAGCTCCACGCCTGCCAGCCGAGGCACCCATGCAAGCTCTTACTACGACTTGCCTACCTGTCCTAAAAGTTGGCATCCTTGGCACCAGTACCACTCTGTTGAGTTTGGCAATAAGCATGGAGCATGAACTGTTCTCAGCTGCTGTCCCACAGGGCTTTTACTGGCTGGGGATAATTTTTTGTGACTCAAGGAGGGCTGGTCTTGACAAGTAGTTTGATGCCAGAGCTATTAAAGCTGATGCTACCTTTGGACTGAGACGAAAGACAAGTGGTTTGATGCTAGATCTGAAAGAACTTTATGCTGCCTGCAATGAGTGCCTCCAGCTTCATCTGCTGGTGAGTCACTTAGGAGTGTCTAATTCCATGACTCTTAGGAAACAAAACTTCACCAACTAGCTCTTCTGTTTAGAATGGTGTGAGGGAGAACTCAAGGGCTTGGTTCCCTGCAGCCTGGTGCAAAACAGTGTCAGATGCTTCCTTTCCAATTTGGTAGGATTTTCTAGAAGGCTTGCCCTAGTGTAGAGATTTGGCAGCTTGCAGGAAAACTGAATGGAACATGCTGTTATGTCACTGGAAATGCTGGTTAAGGTGTTCACCAGGCATAAGTCAGTAGAGCCCCTGTGTTTCATAGGTAGTGATTAATTTCTCATACAAAGTGATGGATGCTGTGATAATACAATGCAGCATGTTTTACTGGCCAGTACCAAAGTACTGTCATGAGATCAGTGATTCTGGGTTTGCATCTTTCCCTTTCTTGTTCCTCCATTGCTATTCACATCTTCTGGCCCTGAAGAGCCTCTGCTTCTGATGCCCTCCTCTCTCTTCCACTGCTGAGCTGAGGAGCCCCCCATATTGGGAGTGTCATCAAGGAGGGCATGTAGGAAGGAGGATGAGCGAAAGAGGATTGCACCCCACTCTCCTCTTTTGGTTTCTGGTGCTCTTGGAGCTACTGGCTTGTCTCAGCCTTTGAATAATGGACTGGGAAGGGCACTGTGTGCACTGCGGAGAGGGGATGAGAGCCAGTTTCAGCACAGCCTTATTCAGCTCCAGGTTCAGGGGGAGTTTCAAGGGACTAGTGCAAATCCAATGGGCAAAGTGAGCTACTGAGGAGCTAGTGTAGGGAAACAAAGAGGCCAAAAACCTCTGAACCCCACTGGACTCACCCTGAAAACATTCTGAAGTACCATGATATGATATTGTCACTCTGAGTGATTCCAGTAACACCTTCTTTCTCGCAGAGAAGAAGGAACTAAAATGAGGGGTTCTGCACTGATTTCAAAGTGGATGCCCTGAATCAGAGTGCACCAAAACGTACATTAGTCCTGATGCCTTAGGTTTTAATTTTTATATTTTTTCAAGTCCTGTATTGCTTAGTGTGTAACTCTGAAGTTTCTTGTAGCTTTTTAGCTGTTCTCTCATGTCAGCTAGACATAACAAAGCCTCTCCGAGCTTGTTATTCAAGGACACTCAGATTGTCCTAGGCCCAAAAGGTGTAAACTAGGGCCTCTAGAGAGGTGGAGAAATTGAAGAAATTACATTCTTAGCTAAAGTTTTAATTGGCGAATTTATGCTGATATGCAAATGGACCAAACCTATAAAAGTGTGAAGAACTCGTGACTCATCGTCCATCTTGGGGTTCATCTCGGATGTAACCTTTGGCTCCCCAGGGTGTACCTTTGAAGGCCTTTCAAAATAAATACCTATCTTTATTCCCTTATTCCTGTCTAGTCTCTGTTTCTAGGTGGCCACTCAAGGCATCGGTCCCACTGATTCCCATCATGATCAGTGTAATGTCAATATTTTCTATTACCAGCGTGTTTCCATTATGCAGCAGTTAAATCTGCTTCTACCAAGTTGGATATGCAGGGAAAAGAAATTAGAAAGAGCATTAGAAGAAGAACTAGTTAAGAAAACCAGCTAGCTTAATGCTGAGGTTCTCAATTTTAAAAGCAGCAGTACATTAATCTAAAAGAGTGCTGTGTGGATGCTTTCCACTTTTTCTCACCCCATTGTATTATTCCATCACTACCCACTGGTAACTTGTTTTGTGCCTTCTTTGTAGCATCTTGCACTGAGTCTGGTCTCCAACACCAAATGGCAACATTCTGGATTCATCTGTCTGTGTCACTAAATGTATGATACAAATCTTTTCAGAAGTAAATTCTAGTGATGAAAAGGAGAGGATGCCTCTGCAGGAAACCATTAATTGCTTTTAAGTGTCCTCCTAATCTACAGGATTTGAGTTACAGTTCTGCTCTCCTCAGCCTGTGCCCTCACCATAGTATTGTCATGGGGCTGTGCTGTCCCTTGCAGACACATGCTGTAGCCAGGAATGCAGGCAGAGTGAATCAGAGTAAGTGAAGGAGTCTGTTTATGTACACTATTAACTAATCCTGGCCAGTACTCGGATTAGTTATTGTTATTAGCATATCTGACCTTTAGGATTTCTTGCCCTTGCTATGAAACGCACGTAGATATAGACCAGGTCCGCAACCTGACATCTGAGACCACAAAGCTGAACTGATTTCCTCCTTCCTCTTTATTTTTGCAGGATTGTCTTGGGGTGACTGTACGCTGTTGTATCCCCTACCACTGCTCTATGCCCAGACATGATTCCTGAACCTTTCTATGCCTTTAAAACTGGATGCAAAAGACAGAGGGAAAAAACTGAGCGAACTTTTCAAAACAGTTTGTGCTTCAAGGACACACAGATTAGCTACTTCTGCGACGGGCAGAAGAAGCACTTTTTTTTTCTGGCTTTTCGGTCAGCTTCTTCGGCTCTGTTTCTTCGGAGAGGGACGGAGAGTTGAGTTTTTTTTCCTCCTGGGACTTCGTTTTTTTTTTTCCCTTCTTCTCTTCTGGACTTATTCAGAACACCAGAACATCAGAACCCCACCAGGGGACCTTCCACTGGCCTGGAGGGGGGGGCTCCCACGCCAACCCAGCTCCGAGGAGGAGGAGAGAGACCACACCCACAGAAGGACTCTAAAATCTTTCAGGTTTTCTCTCCAGAGCGAGAGATTTTATTATTTAGCATTAATATTATTATTTTCCTGTGTGTTTGTTAAATAAATACTTTTTATTTTCTCCTTCGCTTTCCTCCAAGGAAAATTTATTTTTTCCCGAACCCGGCTGGGGGGAGGGGTGGTTGTGGCCTGCCTTCCTTTGGGGAGACATTCCTTTTGGACGTTTCCCTGAATTTGGCCTAAACCACCACAAGGATAAAATAATTTTTCTTGTCTCAGTAGGGCCAGGATTTCCACTGAAGGTTGAGAGAGGCGATGCAAGGTTCAGAGTTAGACCCAAAGGGGTCACATCTTGGGAACCGCCTGGATGCTATTCTTTGCCCTTTCCTCTGACCAAGAACTTCTCCGTGTCTCTGTTATCCCTCTGTTAAGACAGGATTCTTCTGCTAAACCCCTTTAATATAGGGCTTTGGAAAAGGCTGAAGAAAACTCTTGAAATACTGATGGAAAAACCATGGCAGTTTTCACTTTTTAGAAATGTCCATATATAGCTAAACTTAGGCAGTCTCCAAGTTGATTTATTTATTCAAGTAGATTTCATGCTCCATGGCTTTCTCCAACAATACTTCCCTCCCCAGGTTTACATTCCCAGGGGCTGAATCCTGAAAAATCAGTTTTGAAGATCATGTTGTGACGTATCTTGGCCAAAAAGTACAAGTCTCCTTGCGCTGGCTTTATGGCCTGTCTGTTGTCAGATCACCTAAAAGGAGCTGAATCCACCAGCATTGTTAGTGTCTCAGACTAGCAGCAAGATGAGACTGGTAACATGCTTTGTGCAATGTGCACCCCACACATGCATAGGTGCACGTGCTGCTGGTGATATGTAGCCCTTTTTAGCACATTTCCCCCAGTATTTCTATTGTTTAATGTATCTATTAATCTTCAGAGAAAAAGCGAGAGGTGGAGAAATATTGCTCTTTGAGAGGAACTTGAAGCATGGCATTATGTCACCTTTTCCTAGTCTCTTCATAGCTTTGCTGGTAGAGCTGAGAGACAGTTGGGAGCTTCTTGCTGCTGGCTGTTTGTAGTCCTGCTATCATCAGCAGTGCTGCTAATCTGAGGGGGACTGCAGTTGCCAGAGTGCTTTGGTGAGCAGGGGTTTAGATGACAGAGGGGTGTGTATAGTCCTCATGGTGAAGTGCCACAGACGTGCCATACTCAAAGTTTGTTACTTACCTGCCTCATACTCAGGCTTGATGAAAATCCCACCTCCTTGCCAGGGCTGCATATGATGGGGTGTCTGACAGTAGCCTGACTTGCTCCTGGTTCTGCCCCGGCACAAAAGCCCTGCGTGAATTTCTGCCCCCTGCAGCAAGTTGAGGATTGCCTAGTTCCCAGAAAAGGCCACTGTTCCCATGCCGACAGAGCAGGGCTTCAGCCCAGTACAGATCCCTTTGGGAGAGCCTCTCTTTCTTCTGGCAGCTAGCCAATGACACTGATGCTTTTGTCCCTGTTCCCATTTCCTGCCTGTGACTCTGGCTGGCCTTGTGCAACCTGCCCACCTTCTGTCTGAAATGACCTTTCTCCTGGGTGGTGTGTAGCTCCAGCTCCTTGTTTTTTTCCACAAGATACTGCCCTTCTTCTGGAGTGGGAAACTCACTCATCAGCATCTGGATGAAGAGAGCAGAAAGCTGACCCACTGTTGTGCCTCTCGCTTGCAGAGCGACTGCCGGCTCTGGTGGCTTCCAGTTACTAAATGGCTTTCTTAGTGACTCCAAGAGTCTTTGCAAATTTGCTAATCCTGCTTTTGGGGCTGGGCAGAGACAAACGTAGGCTAGGCTGCTCCACAAGCACCAAGGCTCTGCTCTGTGCAGCTCTGTCCTTGCTGGCAGGACCAGCTCCTTCCCTCACTGTCAATAGTGAGGTAAACCTCGAGCAGCTCTGGCATCAGCACTCAGCCCTTACTGAGCAGAAAGGTCAGTGGTGAGATTAGTGCCACCCGGACACAGCCCATGCCCAATGGGCACCACTGGAGCCTCCCTGGCCTGGAGTACTGATCAGATCCAGGGTGGCAATAGGAGGAGACAGGCTTTTTGGGGCTGCTTTCTCTCCCAGCGAGGGCATAGTTTCTCAATTTATTCCAATTAAAATAATAAATAAAGATGATTGATTGAACCAAAAATATCGTGAATATTTGTTTAATAATAGAAATCAGCCTCAGTAGCAACATTTTGTAAACATGTGTCAAAAATAGGCTTCAGTCACCATGTTTGTGTATCACCGTGGCCTGGATTGCACTTGGCCTCCTTCCAGGAACCCACTTGATATCCATGAGAGATTCCAACAGGGAGGGTATCCAGACTGTGCAGTGGCCACTGACACCTCTCATTTGAGAAAAGGGATTTTTTTTCTTCCCTGTTCAAATGAGGGAGATATATTTTATATTTATGGTCAGCAATAGCTGAAGACATCTTCCCCTGTTCAGCTGTTACATGTGAGTCTAAAGAATTCTTGCAAGAAGATGAAATTCAGCACCATGAAGCATTTGATTTTTAGATGGTGTGACTCGACCTAAATACCACCTTGTAAACCATAAATAACCTGCTTAATAGCATTACGATTTTTGTGGTATTATGTTCCCATAGCGTGGCTTCAGGGTCATGCTGGTTTATTTTTGTGGTCATCTGACTGGATGACTAAATTCTTTTTCAAGATCTGGTTTGTAGGTGAGTCTTGTGTTTCCTGATGATAGCTTGTACTCTGGGTTCCCAAACATGCTCTGAATAATCGGTAAAGGACAGAGGGAAATGAACCACAAAGTGGATAGAGGTGCCACCTACCATCTATCACATACATTATGGTCCTTTCATGGCATGGTAGGAGCAAATCCTACTGATGTACAGACTTCTTCCTGCTGGATTCTCATGGGCCTTTCAGGAAGTGAATGCACCTTACAAAGTCCACGAAGGACCAGGACCTCTGCATAACAACCTAATCTCACTTCTGGGGAGCGCATCTAGTAGTGGGAAGTGATTCAAGATGACTAATTAGGAGTACTTGTGTCTCAGCTCTCAGTTTGCTCCCCTCTACTGCATCTGAAGGTCATCTCAGTAGTGAAGAATTCCAAAACTGGAAATTGGGAGTGATTTGTGCTTGTCAGGTTTTAAATGTGGGAGTTTCACATTTTCGGGTGCAACTGCAGGTTTCCCTGCTACTTTGAAGAAGCTTGAAATAGATTCCCAAGGAAAAAAACCACACTGTCTTCTTTCCCACTCCCACCTGAACAGAGGGAATGCTGCTTAACCTGCTGAGTCCAAAGCATGAGCTAGATTGAGAGGTGAGAAAACTATGTAAAGTGCCTGTGCTGGTGAAAGTCTGACAAAAGGAAACAACCCTGTTCTACTCAGAGAATGTGAAAGGTAAGAAAACAAGGCAGATAAAGTGATTTCATATCCAAGTTTTGTCAGGGAAATGAATGGGACTTCATATCACTTTTACTGAGGGCTTTAAACTTCTAATCTCAGGGAATTTAATTTCTGTAAAACATGGTGATAAGGACAAAAAGAAGGAAAACTCTCCACCAAGTAAAGTGTTGCACCATCAATAGAGAATGAATACAGTGGGACTCAATAGTGATCCAACAAGGAAATCAATCCAGTGTGAGACATCACACCAATGAGTGAAACGGGCTTTTAGGAAAAGCTGTTTGGTTTGGATTTTGGCTTGGGTTTTGTAGGTTGAGGGTTTTTGTTGTTTTGGTGGTTTGGGTTTTTTTGATGTCTCCATGAGTACTTCTGTATCCTTTAAATAGGCCACTTGTTCAAACAGACTTGACCTGACAGTGAAAGCAAGCCAGTAACTTTTCTTAGCTCAAGGTCTAAATGTTGCCAAGAGATAAACTATTTATAAGCTTAACACCTGACTATGTGCTAAATAGCTCTGGCTGATAAAGCTTTTGGTGCAAAATTATCACTCCAGATTAAGACTGGACTGGAAACCCAAAGACCTGGACTGCTAGAAAGGATTCAGGTAGGGTTTAAGATGCATTTAAAAAGATGTATTTAATGTATCTTCTCTAAGGTTGTGTAATTCAGCAGGATTAGGGAGCTTGGTAATGATAGACAGGTCTTTTACCTGTATGTAAACAACACAACGGAATTTATTTAAAAGAAAATCACGTAAGTGTTTAAGTACGGCATTAAAACACAAATGGGTTTATCTACACCCAACTAGCCTTCTGCAAGCTGGATCTATGTTTAAAAGCCTCCACTGGATGGTGGCCCCCTCATTCTAAAATAAATATTCCCCTGACCCCAGTATACATATTATAAAAGCAAGAGAAAAAAATATCAAAGCTTGCTGGACTGATTTGCTTGTTTGGAGAAGCTGACAGAGCATAGTTGACCTTAGACATGGTGGGGAGGGGGTCAGGGAGCAGGATTGTTTTCATTTTATAGTGTAATAAAAGTTTCAACATATCACAACCTCTTGCATGGGGCTACAGGGGTCACAACCAATTTGCTGAAAAACACTGAGCTATAAAACAGTCTGGAGCCTCTTCTACTGCAGCCCTAATCCCCTAATAAAGAAGTGGAGATAATCAGACTGTGTCATTCACAAAAGGGCAGAAGTAGAATTTCAGGGCTGTCTCCCATCAACGTTGCTCCCACGCAAGCATGTGCTATGGAGCCATTTCAGGGCGAGCTTCACAGTCACCTGGAGTGAGGGAATCCAACAGAGTTAAAACACAAGTCCTGGGGCCTGAGGATGTGCCTGTGTGGTCTGACAAAAGTGCTAAGCAAGGCCATATATAGGTTGCAATTTGTCCGGGCAGTTTTCTTCAGGCTGAGTGTTGTATGGTTGTGTGGAGCCAGGAGCAAAACAGAACTAACAGCCAGTGATGGAAATGGGAAACAAGGGGGTCAGCACTTGTAGTCAGGATACTTATAGTCACTTTGAGTCCAGTCTGTGCTTGCAGGGATAATGTGGTGTAGTTGTCCAAGCATCACTGCCCACTTCTGCAGGCTCAGCAGACCTAGTGCCTGTGGTAAATGGGTGGAGTTGCAGGTCTAAGAGGTTGCTGTGCAAGAGGCGTGTTTTAGACCCCACCTTCAAAAGTAAGCTCAGCAAGGCAGAAATGAACTATACACTTTGTGAATCCTTTCAGCAACTTCATTTCATCTTGGCCAACCCATCTCCTGAGTGGGCATCATCAATTAATTGTGGTGATGCTGCTGAGCTGCACTATGCAGTCCTGACCTACTCTCTTCCCAAGCATAGTTGTGTTGGTAAGCTGGAGTATTCTGCCCCTTGTGTTGGTATCAGCCAGAGGAGTTGGTGCTCCTAGTTCCCAGCCATGAGGCAGTGCAGATCCCAGGATCAAACTGGGCTGCTGCTGTTATTGAAGGGATCTGTCTCTCTCACCCTCTACCTGCCCCTTGACCGTGCTGACCAGGCACAGAGGCTCAACCCATGAAATGGGTCTGACTTGCTCCCTGCTGTTCCTGCCTTCAGCTGCCAGGTGCACCCCAGCACAGCCCTGCACAGCTGATTGCTGGTAACCAGACCCATCTCAGGAGCAAACCGAGCAGTGCCAGTTGCTGTTATTACAGTAAAGGAGACAGCAGGTGCCTTAGAGTAACACTGACAGGCAATTTGTCAGTTTTTCAGCAGGAAACCTTCATATAATTTGAATTTAGCAACTTTCCTCTCTAGCTGTTGCAGCCTGCAAAGAAAATGGAGAAACACACAGACTATTCTAGAAGAGTTAGTTCAAACAGTAAGAATGAAAGATGTTGTTAAAGGGACCTTTTGGTATCAAAGGAGCTTTTAATTGTGCTAGGCCTCATGAAGAGAATTTCCATGATGTTGAAGGAGTATATAAAACAACTATCCTTTGAGGGGGAAATCCAGCAGTTCTGACAGTTCATCCTCCCAGTGGTCTGAAATAATAAGAATGCTAATAACCATAATACTTAATAAAAGCAAGTATTAATGTCCCGTGGTACTAGACATTTATGAGATCTACTCCCAAATACTGCATGCAGTGTGCCCCAAAGGCCGACTCGGACCACACAGGTGCCGTGGGGAGATGTGAGCAGAGCAGGGGAGCTGAGAGCCTGGCTGGAACAACGGGAGCTGGCTGGCTCACCGCTGCTGAGAAAGTATCTCAGAGTGGATAGCAGTGCTTTCTATAAATAAAGCAAGGGCATAACAACAGGGAGAAGGGAGATCCAGCTGAGCTAAAGGACAGAGTTGGCAGCAAAAGAAATAAAGGACCATGAGTCAATTAGAAAAAATCTTGTAATCAGTGGAAAGAGGTCTTGAACAATATATTACTGGGTGTAACAGGAGCTGGGGCTAGAGCCATGTTGGACACCATCCCTTTGCATCCTGTCCTTGCAAGTTACAGCCTCTTGAAAGCTCTTTAATGCTGGGTGTGCCTAAATCACTTAGCACTCTCCCACAGGCATCAAGAGCCTCCAGGGAGCTGCAGGCCCTGTGTCACTACATGCCCAGCACTGCTCAGGATGAGCAGCTTCATTCATTGCTCACCCCTGAGCCCCATCAAAAGTGCCTGATCACCAGCTGGTGTCCTGGGGGTAAACCTGGAGGGCTTCTCACCATGGTCAAGAGCCACTATATTTAAATCATGACTAGAGGGGGTGGACACAGTGCTCCACCACCCAAATTTTTTAGACAGTTGCTTTATTGATAAATAGGCTAGATAACAGAGGTTAATCCCCACTAATTGCAGAAGGAATCTGAGCTCCCAAATTTCAAGTCCTCTTTGGATTTAAATCAGCATTTGTCTTATCCAGCCCAGCAGTTCTTGCAGCCTGTTAATGTGTTTAGCCCAGATTTCCTTGCTCCTTTTTGATGGGTCTCATTACATTCTGAATGAGGATTGTGCATAATGTTTACTAACAACAGCAGGGGACAAGACCTAAAGATGCAGTGAGACCCTTTTAGCACCTTGCTTCTATTACCAATACTGTTCTATCATGCTACTTAATTTTACTAAGTGAATAGATGGAACAACAGAGATGTTGGAGGTCGGACAAGACCGTGTGCAGTCAGAGGCAGCCCTGTGTTAGAGTCTGATATTATGGCAGAGTGAGCTTAGCCCTACCTGACTCTCAATTTCTCAGGTTCTGCAACCTGTTTATTTTTCTCTCCCTCCATCATTTCATTCAATTTTATTTCTGCTTGGTAGTTCATGCTGCCTCATTTCCTTTTCCCACTGTTAGTCTTATGAAAATTAAAAGCTTGATTCTGGCACAAGAGAAATGAAATGCTGCATTTAACAGGTGAATAGGGCACCATCTTTTCTTTCAATGATATTCCTAGTTACAGATTTTCTGTTGAGACATCATTATTTAATTCTTTGGCCAAGTCATAAGCTCAGTGATGCTGATGCAAGTCAAAAGGGAATTGTTTGCATTTGTTGGTGCTATAATCATGTTAGTTAGAAGAGAAGAGGGCAGGATGCATTTACTTCTCTCTAGTACATTTGTCCGGAGCATACTGAATGCAGTGACGGCTTGAAAAGATCTTTAAAAAATTCTGAATTGATGACAGAGGAAGTTTAATATTCTGATTTTATATAGCTTGGTTGGTTGCAGAAGCAATTACAGGACTTGAAAAATTGTATTTTATGAAGCAAGGTTATTTCAGTATTTTTTGCTATTTCAACGTATCTGTTAGGTCCAATATTAAGTTAAATGGAAATGTAACATGAAATCTGATATATTTTAATAGATTTTGCTTTTTAAATAAAGATTATACTGCATGTTTGGAAACAGATCAAGAATTTGCTTCTGGAATCAGACCTTGCATGAGAAATACCAGCTTGCAGTGGTAAGATCTTTTTTCCTAATACAGATTAGCTCAGTTGGTCAGAGCATGGTGCTAAATAATGCCAAGGTTTTGGATTCTATATGGGCCATTCACTTAAGAGCTGGACTCGATGACCCTTGTGGGTCTCTTCCAACTGAGAATATTCTATGATTCTTGATTCTGTGATCCTTGATTCTGTGATCCTGATAACAGCAATGATATGTGGTGCATTGTCATGGCATAAAACCACACAGCTCTGTTTGGTAGTGCATGGTAGCAAAGATGAGAAAGGGTTGTGTTGAGACAAAGAAAAGAGTCTCTTCCATTACTCTGGCATCAGTGGTTTCAGTGCCAAAGGCGTTTTGGTCTGAGTGTTTACATAGATAACTGTACTTTGAGATATTCTGCATATAATATGAATGGGTATTTTTATAAAAATATATATCCCTGTGGGCAGGGCTCCTTATGAGGACAATGTGGACTAAATACAGACTAAACACACCTGTCCAGATTCCTGACAAGCTGGTGCAAAGATTATACTGTAGGATTGCACCCAGGGGCCAGGCAGCAAATATATGACATCATATTGCACAACGGAGAAAGGTGAAGTTTCCAACAGGAGGATTCAGCACAGAAATTACCAACATTACAGCCTTTGTATTGCCCTTTGCTTTAACGTCACTGTCTAACTCCAAAGATTTGAAATTTTATAAATCTGCGAGCCCAGGTCCTGACAGGCAAGATTGACATGTGTTTATTAGTATAAGTCAGTGCCATGGTCTTTGGAATGGATCTTTCAGTATGGATGGATGCTAAACAGTTCCTGAAGATTTTCTTCAAATGAAATGTTTGTCCTACCACCTCTGCAGAGATTAATTCAAAGGGCATGACTGTTGGAATACCTGAGAAAGTACCTGGTCTCACAGGGTTTACAAGAAGGAAAATGAGATATGGGCCCAGCTACAGATTTTCTGCTGGGCACAGAATCTGTTCCAGGATTAGTGCTGTACAAAATATCTTAGGTGATCTTATGCATTTGATGTTTTTCATAGTTATAAAGTTTGGAAGTCTGGAGTGTTTTATTAGTGGGGATGAATGTCTTTGAAGGCAAACTGCAAGAGAATGGTCTTGAAATGTGCAATACTAATGGGCATGTCTGGTATGTTGCTGATTCTTTTGAAGAGATACTCTGTTGGAAAGAATGGCTGCCAACATACGTGGGAAGGACTGCGTCCCTTAAACCTTTTGCACCATTTTGAGAAGGCTGATGGACAAGTCAGCTCAATGTAAGCAGCCAGGAAGTGGGTTTGTGTAGCAACTTAGAGCAGATCAATGCATGTATTTGCCACAGCTCTGTGCTGTGTAAATAGATACCACAGTGGTGGGCACATAATAGCTGAGGGATGGATTAGATGGACTCAGTGCATGAGCAGCAGCTGCTCATACTCAGTTTCCCAGATCTGTCCTAAGCTTTTCTGGGGCTGAGTCAACCAGTTGTGCACATATGTGTCCTATTATGCGTGGTGTTTTTCTCTCTTTTTATTTCTATTGACTCCATATTATTTGCTATAAATTCTGATTTTGCAATGATGAATCAGCTCTCTGTCTTCTACAATCTCCCTTCCCCACGTTGCAAAACAGATTTAACTTCAGTCAGTGCCTACTGACATCATCCCAGTTTGCTTTTCTGTTCTGGGATGCCACCCATAAATGTACAAACTAGGTTTACAGATAGAGTATGCAGATAGAGGTCCTTTGCTCAATCATTCTGCTGAGCAGAGGGGAGCTGCAGGGAGCCACATTCCTGGCCATAGCCACAGATCTTGTTCCCCCAGCAGCCTTAGCCATGTCCAGGTAGAGATGGTGGCCAGGTGATCACAAACCTCAAGGCCTACCCTGGCAAATATTTCATTTGCATGCAGAGATCTGCCAAGTCATGCTAACACACTTATCTGGGAAAATGTCCCTTCCTTGCTGAGTGTAAGGGGGGAAGGAGGAATTTTCAGCCTGAAAGCTTCTAAATCAACTGCAAAAAATTCAATATAATCAGTTCTGAGGATAGCTTCAAAATACAAATGCTACAAATAGAATTGGAGGGCTGGGGTTAGATTTCTTTGATTTTCCAGAAGGTGTTTGTCTTTCTTGGTGCTGTCCTTTTTTCAAACAGTTCCTAGTCCTCTCTTCGCATCTGTGGTGCAGTTGTGCATATTTACTGCAGCATGTGCAGAGGTACGCAAATTTTATCTTTTTTTTTTTAATCTTCCTGCCAGTGGAAGTTTTCTCAGCAGTATTTTGTTCAATTTGCACAGCAAAGTGTGTTTTTCCCATACGAAACAAGCAAGAGGTGCAGAGTCCCATGCTTATATCTGGTTTACATCATTTTAGTTATCTGGATAGTAGCTTTATTTTGATGTAATTTCGTTTGGTTCTCTGATAATATGCATACTGTGCTGCTAACCTTTCTGATGATCTTTTCCTGAGGAGGCTTAGCCAGTACAGAATTCTGATCTGTGCACTCAAGATGGTAGAGAAACAGAAACATATACTCCCTACAATTAACTCTTTTCCCTGCTTGCTGCAATTCAGCCTAACCACCTGCAGAATGCACACCTCTTTTTTATATTTCATCAATGCCTGGCCTAGAGAGAGTGGTGGACCCTGTGCATCAGGTCCTTTCCAGGTGTATTTGCAATTGTGGATGTCAGTAAACTACTCTGAACCATATGGCATCAGCAAAGCGTTTTTTACTCACCTCCAAAGAGCTTGAAGTTTTATTGCCTGTTTCTTGTCCAACATAGGGTATTGATCTGGAGCTCAGAAAGGAAAAGTGTTAATGTGCCATGAGAACTTCATATTGCAAGTCAGTGTGCACCATTTGTGTGTCCTATTATTTCACAAATCTGAGGCACAGTTTTAAAAATCTCTTGATGAAACATCTGCCTCTCCCTGAAGTGATTGTTGTACTCCTTGGCCTGAGCACCACTTACTTTGGAAACAAGTACAGTTCCACTAAAATAATCAGGAAGGTACTGATTTATAGTACCTAGGGATCTGCTTGTTCTTTACATAAATAAATGCAAAAATCTGTTTTCCCTGCCCTTTTTTGTCAGCTTTCCAGTAAGGACAGATGGAAATTGTCTGGAAGTAGAGTTTTAACTATATGAACAGTTTCTTTGTAGGAAGAAAAGCCCATCTCTTCCGCATTATTCTCCCCTGCTATTCTCTTGCCACACTAATTTGTACCTGTTATGATATCTCAGGTAAAGGACTTGAGTCTTTAACCAAGTACAGCAGATTTCCAGTAAAATATCTGTTCATATGCACATACACATACAAAGAGAGAGAGTCCTTATTCATGTGTCTGTTGACAGAAGGTCAGAAGAGACAATAATAGTTTTTCATAAATAAAAAAATATAATTACCCTAGGGAAAGAAAGGTTGGTAATGCCTGGTTGATCTATTATTTCTTTGCATATTTATGTGTGTTATTTCTACTGTATTATGAGACCTTCAGGGGTTTTGGCTGATGGCTTTGTCCTCACTCCAGTGTGACTCCATCAGCTTCCCTGGTGCTGAACCAATATACCTGAGCATACCACTAAACAAATATTAGTTTCCATGCTTTGTTACAGAGATGTGATGCAGAGCAGAAACAAACTGCTCCTCAGGCCAAACATGTGGTATGGATTGCAGTTACAAAGATCAGTAATGAGGACAACACCCTTCACTTACTCCGGTATTTTCTGGTAAATCCTCCCTTTTCCTCCTCTTTAAAAAATAAAAATAAAAATTAAAATTAAAACAAAAATAAAAATAAAAATAAAAATTAAAATTAAAATTAAAATACTATGAAACACTCCATTCCTCTTCATATCCTAAGCAATGAATCAATAACCACAGATGTTTCATAGAACTGGTGAAAATGTACACTGTCAATCTTCTTTTTTGAGATAGGAAGGAGTGTTTTGGTTCTTGCCAGACACAAATGTGTCTCAATCTCTGCTGCTGCCATGTGCTGCACAGGCTGCCCCAGTGAGTCTCCTGGCACGTTCATTAAGAGCTGCTGCCTGAAAAAGTGAAGTCTTGGTTCATGTATGAGGTTTCGGACTTTTTTCTTTGGCTATGTCTTAAAGCTAACCACAGTTTCCTGTGCAACCTGAACTCTGTGTTTACAGCATACCCCAGTGTCATTTCTGTGTGACTCGGATCTGGGCTGGTGTTTGCAGCCTGGCTTTCCCCTTGGGCCTGACCCGCAGTGCCAGCATGCACCAGGGAGTGGGGTCCCTGCTCCTATGTTCCAACCATGTGTAGGTCTTCACTGGTGCACAGCAAGAGGTTGTCAGCAGTTTGACAACAATAGCACAGGAATTTGCTCTGCGAGGCTCTGGGACTTGTTGCTTCAAAATGTCAGGCAGATAAATAATTTAGCAAGATTCATATTTGGGTTCAGTGTTATATGAAAACAAGACTATTGAGGAGTAAATAATCAAAAAAATATTTGGAAAGGTTGCAAAGAGTCAAGTTTTGAAGATTTAAACCAGTCGTCTTAAACTGGCAGGATGTCTCTGAGGGGAACTATTTATCCTGACCAAAGTTTCTTGCAAATGCTCCCAAACTACCATTGTTAGGGTCAGCCTACAGAGTCCACTTAAGCTGACCACTGGCCTGATTGATTTTTAGGTGCCAAGCCACAGAAAATAAGATTGTATCAGAGGTTAGTTGATGACACATAATAGTGACCACAAGTGATGTGACAGACGTGATGTACAATTGGCAGAGAAAGCAAAACTATTTTCACAAAAAACAGAACGTGCCAACCAAGAAATGACTCAGTCTTTGCAGCATTTCTGGGAAAATATCTTTGACATCCTGCATGCACCCTCTTCACTCATATATAGTGTGAATATAGGTGTTTAAGACACCCTATCTTGTCTCACAATCTCAGGTCAAAAGGAAATCACTCATTAAAGGAAAAAATTGTGAACATGATTTAGGCACTTGTAAAAGGTGCTGTGCTGGCATGCCTGTGCTTTGGTATCCAGAGAGCAAGCACAAAGTAGATGGATGCATTTCCCTACGCTGACATGGTGTTTTTCCTTGCTCTGGTCCCAAAGGGTTGTCCCACCTGAGGGGGAGAGTTTTGGCTGAGTAGACCAGACAGTACCCACTGTAGCCCACAATGTGATAGATCATCCTGTCCCCAGACTCCCCAGGCTCCCACCAGCTCCTGGGCAACTGCCAAGTACCAGCCCCCTCCATTTGGGCTGCACCAGCTTTAGCCTAGTGACCCAGGGAACTGTCTGTATCCCACCTGTAGCGCCTTGGAACAAAACCCTCTCCTTGCTCCGCTGCCACAGGCACTCCCCCAGTGCTTGCTCAGCAGCCCTGAAGGCTGCCCTGGTGCTCTCAGTGCACCCTGATAACCAGCTGATTTGCACAGCTGTTGGCCTCTCCATTTGGTGATCAGCAGCATTCAGCATTTTGTCTCATCGTGGTGACCTGCCCTCTGCCAGGCTGTATCTCCAGGGTGGAGCTGGGGCCCTATAAGGATGTTTCCTCAGCAAGGAGCCACAGAGGCTGCCAGCTCCTGTCACCGGAGCAGAACTCAGCTGTGATGGCCATCACCCATGCATGGCTGAGGCACCTGCAGCCCCACCAAGCAAGGCCTGGTGAAAACACCCTAACCTGTCCTTATCAGCAGTGTGGGTCCAGATAAATGCCAAAGAACAGAAGAGTGGCTGCAGCTCAAGTACAGAAAATACATTCTGCTTATTGTTACAGCTCTCACTGACATCAAAGCGGCTTGGCTGAAGTTCAGCTCTTTACTCCAGCCCTCATCTGTGCTGTTGTGCTGTTCTCATCTTATCTATAAAGGTGTTAAACAGATTTTCCATCTCACTTTGTGGTTTTGACGCTTGTAAACCAGGCATGGTTTTTCCTGGAGCTATGATCTCCAAACACAGCTCAAGAAAGATAATGATGTTTAGTTTGGAGATCTGGGTCTACCTGGCTCGGCCACATCGGTTGGTGTTACGTAGCCTATGTATGTAGCAAGCTACGTTTTTACTGTGAAAGAATCTGTCGTCTTGTAGGCTTAAGGTGGGAGTTTTAACAGCCATTTAACTCTGCTTTTAAGGAATGAGCGATCTCTCACTTCAATGGGGAAAATACTCTTCACAATTTCACTCTAATTTACTTATTCATATCAATTTTTAAGATTATCTGGAGTGTCATACTTATACTACTATGAAACAGCACTTACTAGTTGGGAAAAAAAAAGGCAAGAACAGAAACAGGAAAATATTTTTTCGATCTTCTTGCTGTTAGTAATGTCTCTTTCCACAGTGTGCTTGTGACTCTTACTATTGCACTGTCTGCTTACCAGCTCAGTAGACAGAGTACAGAAGTCTGCTGAGTTAGGTAAGTGTACAGTTATTTTTAACCGAGTTGAACATTACATGTTCACGTGGCATGTTGTGCAACAGATACACACTGATGCTATGACATTCTGTCCAGACACTTGTCCTAAATTTAGCTCTAAATTTAACCTGAGATGTAGGGCAAATAATTAAATGTCAGCCTTGTGAATCAAACCTATTGCTTTGTGATTTGAACTTAAAGGATGCATAAACCTCTGCTCTTGACTCTTGTTGCAGGCTCAGTCAGTGCAGGACAAGGAAGCTTTCTCCATGCAATATAAAGGACAGTTCATTTGACCGGGGCTTCAGGTACTGTATTTATTACATTGGAATTTGACAGCACACAAAACCAGCACTGGGTAAACAGAGAGGGTAGTGGAGTGTCCTTTAGCACAGCCTGTTCTGGAGCTTGTGCTGCTCTTGTCTGCACAGCAACCAACCACGTCCCAGGCCTGGCCACCTCATCTCTGGGCCAGCATAGCAGGATCAGTGTGGAGGACACCCTGTCCTCTTGCTTTCAGTTTCTGAGCCCCATGGCAGCAAACTCACTTCCAGCTGGGTTGGTCAGAAGCAACCTCCAGCATACATCCCAAGCCAGGCTGGAGCCCATCTTTCCAGAGCTCAACCCACGCACCTCTCCCTTGGGGCTGTGCCCAGGAGGGTCCTGCTCTGCCTTGCTGCTCTGCTAGCACCTGCCTTAGCTTCACTCCAAGCATATAGGGAGCCGTAACTCCTTGAACTTCCTTGTGGTAAAAGTTATGGACATTACTGCAAGCTGCTGAATTTAGGTAGGGACATATTTTGGTTTTTTAAGGTCTGTTTATCTGTGGCAAAAGTAAAGCAAAGACAGATCCATATGCAGAAAGCCTCTCATGTTGTTGCAAGAAGGGAAGGAGAGAAATGCAGTAGGTCTTATTGCATACAGCAGGCAAAGTAGTTAGAAACAAATCAGTCTGAAAGGAATTAGAGGGTACCACAGAAAAGCTTCAAGAGAGATTTGTTAATAAACTATCCTAAGAGACTGAATGGAGAGGTAAACAGCCATTGCATATATCCAAGGACTCCTTTAAAAAACCGTGAAAAAGTTGTTTTCCATAAAAATTGGTTTCATCTTTCCATCAGTTTGGAGACACTGTCTTTTCCAGGACCTTTGCTATTCACCGCAGCTTGTGTCTCAGGTTGCCATTCTCATCCTCCTGCTTTCCTGCAGGAGCCTCAGAGCACTGGGATTGCAGCAATACCTCTGAATTTTGTGGATTTTGTAAAGGTCAAGGTAAAGGCAAGTCTTTCATTAGAATTCTTACTAACATACATTATAACGTAAGATAAATGATATTTGCACAGCAAAGAGAACTAAATGATAATGTTTATGATTTCACTCATCCTCCAGGGGACATGTATTTGTTTATATAGTCTTTGGGTTGTGTTCACTTCATATTAGATTTTCATGTTCCCTCTGACTGATTCTTCTTTCAGGTTGAGTCAGTGGATGTGACCTTATGGTGACATTTGCAGAGGAGCATTGACTGTAGTAGCTGCACACTCTTACAAAGCTCACTGGCAGGGCTGAGTCATCGGATACCTGAAATGGGTCTTAGGACCTGGATACTGGTGTGCTCATGTCATATTTCCAAAGGAGTGAGGACTTCATTTTGATTGGGTTTGAAAGGGAAAAATTTTCTGTGAGGAGCCACTATGCAGAGGTGGAAGCCAAAGGCCACCCTGACTCAGGGTGTGTGCCAGCAGCCATTGAAGTGGGATAAATTCCTCCTGAAAGGAGAAGTATAATCTTGGTAGAGTGATCTTAAAACAGCTACATCTTTCCAGCAAATAAGTATTTAGGCAGCAAAGTTAGTAAGGAATAGTGTATATCGTATTCATCACCCCTGGGCATGCGTGACATCCTGCACCTTTTCCCATACAAGTGCCTCTGGCTCCTTGCCTCTCTCAGGGTATTGTAGCCAAAGCAATCATTAGTTCTTGCAAAGGAAATTGAAACCATCTTCTCCCAAAGTCTCTGGGAGCTTTCATATTCTTGTTATTTTAACGTGGGTTATGTAGCAGGATGCACAAGAGAGGTGCTTGTGGTGCTGGTGTTCACATTTAATCTTTGGGACTGTCTGATGGAAGCACAGCATGGCAACACTGAATGCAAAGCTCTGCTCACTGGATATGATGGTAAAGGATGTGTACTCCAGCTCTATGCTCTCAGGGAAAGATGCCACTCAAAATACCTTTCTGTCTTGCTGCAGTAAAAAAGTTCAGACCAGATCTAAGTAACAAGACAACAGTTACAGGTAATTGGTGCACAAAGAGATATGCCATCCTGAAGCAAAGTATTATGAGGATTTTCTGTCCAGGAACTGTTACTGTCAGAACTAGTCAGTATTTTCTTCCTTTAGGAACAGCCACACCTGTGCCAAGTGTTTGGATGCAGCAGAGTTTGTCACCATTGGTGGGTACAGGCTGTGCTGAATACAGTTTGTGCTGAGGTCCATTCTCACCTGCCCTTCATCACAGGAAGGCACAACTGTGGCAGCTCTGCACACAGAATGAGTCAGTAATGAGCTCACTGGTCTCCTGGGATGCACAACGAACTTCGTTTCTTCCTCCAGCCTCAGCTGCCAGATTCAGCTGTGTAGCTTAGTAGAGCTGAAGGGCTTAGTAGTGATGAAGGGCTACTTAATTCCACTAATGGAAGTAGAGACAAAGGAAAGAAACTAAATTTGCTTTCCTAACCTGGCTTCTGCTGGCTATTTCGAGGAAATATGAAGAAGAAAACAATCTTGCTGATTATTTTGTCATTTGTTTTCACATGGTCATCCTCTTTTCTCCTCCCAGATTCTCTTTTAGTGTGCCGTTTGTGAGACCCTAGCTGACTCCCCCATCAGCATGAGTTGGCCATTTCCATCATTTTTATTTAGAGAAAGCGAATGGATCTAACATGCACTGTCTGAGTTTGAAATGTCCCAGAAAATAGTGTAAATTTACATATTTGTTTTTGCAGGTGGCATTTGTAATCTATTGAAATGTCTCAGGGTTAAGCTGAAAATGCAGATCTGTGACTTTGCATGCATCAGGGGAAATATTAACCAATCTGATGCAATGCTAATAAATCAAGATTGTTATTATTGTGCTTTGGATGTGTTGTAATAAAGCCACAATATTGTTTTACTGGGAAAAAAAAATCAAGCCCCAAATGCATGATTTCATTTCTGTGTAGTATTATTTCTGTAATTAAAATTCAAATTTATATGAGGTCTTCCTCTGAGGATTTCACAGATACTAATTAAATAAGGTCTTATTCAGCGGTCTCTATCCATATAAGTAGTCCCGTTGGCTTCCCATCTGCAAGGAATTTTGGACTGTTCTCTGAAGTTAATGCATTTGATTATTTCCACTTCACTAACGTAGAAAATGATACACAGAGGAGTTAAATGATTTACTCAAGACAAAAGGGAGAGTTAATGGTATCTGAAAATAGATCTTCTGAAGCAGAGTCCCGTGCTTTTATTGGAAAATGATGCATCAGCATTCATAGCAGCTTCAAATACATCAAGGGTGCACAGAGTTCTGCAAGGAAGGCCAGGAACAAGGGAGGGAAGGGAATTGCAGTGTGCTTGCTGTGAATGGCATGGGGAGCCACCTGCAGTGTTCAGAGCCGATGGGACCTTGTGCCCCAGTGTCTTTGTCATAATTAAACAGGCCGTCCTGGAAGACTCAGACACCTTTGCCTTTGCAAAGCATGAATCTGCATCACAGAATCAGCAATTTTTCTTGAGTTCAGCAATCAAGGGTGAGAGATTGCCAAAAAGCAAGCAGAAGGGTTAAATGTGGGAGATGCTCTTGGTTTTAAGCCAAGGCTAGTTACAATCTTGAAATAGTATCAAGGAAAAAAGCACTGGGTGTTGTTTAAAAGTCACAGAGGGTTGGCTGACATCTTGTCAAGGGCGTAAGAGTTTCTCACACTCCTGGTGATGACATCTAGGGCTCCTTTGTCCGTCACAGTAACTGCTGAATGACCTTAGCTTTGGACAAAACAGTCCTAGCACTAGGTATGAGGGGCAGATAGCTTTTCAGACAGCAGGGAAGAAAGATGTGCCATGTACTGACCATCATGTCGTGCTGGAGCAAGATGGATTCAGGAGCAAGCATGGAGAGGGAATGATGCTGGTCCTGAAAGACTAAAACCAAAGCAGCTGAGCTGAAAGGAATCATGTATTAGTGGATGATATGGTCTTGCTACATTTTTTCCCTTCACGACTGTTCTTGCTAAGCCTTAGATGGGGGTGTTCATGCATTGGCAGGGTGCCTACAGTGAACCTGAGCCTCCACAAGGTACTCAGAAAGGATTCCAGACCCACTTCCATCTAGACTTTATTCTCCATATATGCAATGTTTTGCCATGGGAATGAGTGAAACAGGAGCTGAAGGAAAATGCATAGGCATAATTTTGATATCCTACCATAGTTTTCCTTCATTCATTGTATCAGCTAGACAAACACATGGAAACCTTCCCAAAGTGAGTTATTATTCCCATGATCCAGAGAATCCAAGTGTCAGTTCTCCTATAAGTGCCCAACTCTTTTCTTCTAACTTATCCCTGGCTCAGTGCTATCTCCTCCTTGGCCAGCTTGCCCTCTTCCAGATGTGGGGAAGATGGGTACCACTTCACATTTATGGCCTTGAGGAGTCTGAGAGAGAATCTATTGTTCACATTTAGGTGGGTGTGGGAGCAGTCCTTTTCCACTAGTAAGCTCTTACAAATACTACTTGGAACAGGTTCACAAACGCTGTTGTCATCCTTTGGAATCCTGAAGTCTCAAACTTGCAGCCTTAAAAATGTATGAACAACTCTAACACATCAGTTAAGTACCCATGTAATGTTTGGCTGTTTTGTTTAATAAGCATCAGCTAAAACAAAAGTAAATGGAGATCACTTCTCCCCAAGCAAATAAAACTCTCCAGGACAGCATATTTCACTTCAAAATTATATGGCAATTTTTTTTCTTCTTTAGGTTCCAGAAACATATCCTTATATGGTCTGCTTGTCAGGGACAATAAATAATGATGTAATAGAAAGGTCGGCTTTGTGTCATTTAGCTACAGGATGTTGATGAAGTGAAGTTCTTCAGATAATGCAACAGAGAAGAACTTTAGGATTGGTACAAGTTTCTGCTGTGCATCTTCAAATAGGAAATCTGAGATTGGGAACAACTTATATTTTGGCTTGTGTTCACTGATCATGGGGTGATCCAGAAATAAACTCCAGGCTTCAAAGCGAGCGTGTTTCAAAGCTGTCCTGCAGTTGATCGAAACATCCAGGCAAAGCAGGGAGACAAATACCAGCGAGGATTTTCTGAATTAAGACTTAACCAAGGAGATACCCATTTCAACACTATTATTACCCTTTTATTTCTGAACAAAAAGGTAATGCAAATATGCATGTTTTGAATTTATTTAGTACTTTCAATCTCTCAGTTCATTATGTCTATGCAAATATTTATTCCTACAGCCGTTTGTAACCTAACACCCTAACACAGTCTTGGGAGCTTTGTGATTTGCTTTTGTTTGGTTTGGGCTTTGGGTTTTTTTCAATTACGCCATAAAACACTGTCTGGTGTTAAGCAGAACAGTAGCTCTGTCATTTCCTTATTTTTCTTTTACCTGCAGGTGATGCTTGTATCTTTGTCCCTAGAATATCTTGCTCAGAAATCAGTGCTGTTGCTACAACACATTAAGGTAGAATGTAGCATGCAAGGCACAGTGTGAAGGAGAAAAATGACATCAGCAAATCATTTCTTTTAATTTCTAAATTTCTAGTTGGTTTGACATGAAGCTAATGTTGCACTGATTGCTGTGTGAATGAATATGTTCTGAGAAAAAATAAATGCTTGTAGGTGTATGATTTCCAGTAAAGAATTTGTGCAGAATCATGATTTGGTGGCATCAGGGCATATGCCAGGCTGGATGGGTGACCTGTTTTGACAGCTGGGTCTGAACAAGGGGATTTGTTTGCTCAAAGGATTCCTTCGGGAAGCCTGGCTTTGCTCCTTCAGCACTGGGCTAGAACTTGAGTGGTTTGCATAAGCTGTCACTACAAAGAATCCTTGACTGTTGCCGAAGCCGGACAGCATGAGGTGTCATCCTTCTGATGTCTCAGCTCTGGCAGATCTGATGGGCACTGAAATCTTCCTGTTTTTAAAAAATCATTTGCTTCCTTGCAGTAGTTATCCAATATAATACCCTTGGAAAAATTGCAAAAATTTATTAGGAAACTGACCTAAAATGCAGCAAAAATGTGAGCACTTTGGGTGCTGAAAGCTGGTCTGGTTTCCATTGCCCATGGAGGATCTGTCCTGAAAGGTGCTGCAGTAAGAACTGAAGTAGAGGTTTAGTTTGCTGTGAAGACATCCAGCCGTGTTTTCCTTCTCCCATGTGTGCTCCTGCTGCTTTCAGAAGTAAAGACAAACACATGGAAAGGCAAACACCTGTCTGCAGAAGCAGAGGCTTAACCATTCCTTGCAAAAGGCAAAAAGATGAAGCTGCTTCTCTTTTCTCTCTTTTGCAGCCTCCAAAGACTTGGTTATGTTTTTACGAATGTAGTTTATTGCATCCTGAGCCATAAATAACAAGGTTCTGTATTCAGTTACAAGCTGACTGGGATAAACTCAGCGCAAAGGCAGGCTAGTCTGTTCCCTTAATGACCTTGTCACTCACCTGCCATCCTTCTCTGACAGAAATAAGTAATTCTGCTAATTCTGCTGCCTGGGATCTATCGAGGCGGAACAGGCAGCCTCACTAAGCTTTTCTTTAAAGAAGTGCTATCAACGGGGACCAGTTGTTTCAGATGCTAATTGAATTGCACGGTTCTGCATGTTCAAAGCCAGCCGTAATCCTTGTTTATTTATGTTGCATCAGGGATCAGAGACCCATTCTCCTAATCACTGTATGCTGACAGAGCTTGTAGTCCGAACGTAATAGCAACCTATTTGTGCTTGTCTCTGGCTTTTGCCTTCGTGTAGGTGATTACCAGCAGTCCCCCTTGTGAGCAGTACCTTTGGTTTCAGAGATCTACCAGGTACAGCTGCTCATCAATGCAGGTTAGAAGGTCGCAGCATGGTCCTTGCACAAGTATTTTATTTCCAAACTTACCTTCTGGTCACTGGATGCAGCTAAGTTGCCTCTGTATGGCGCAGGCCTGATCTACATCTGAATTTAAAAACTCTCACTCAAATCAGGATGGCAAAATTAAAATCAGGATCGGACTCTATGTGAAATGGTGGTAAGTTTAGATTACAGAAGATCTTGTCAGACTGAGCTACTAAATGGCAGCCCAGACAGCAGAATCCCAAGACGTGTCTCTGCCAAGAGAGATCACTAGTGAAGCCACCTAGACCTGAAAGCAAAGCACTCTCTAAGGAATAATAAGGGCACTACACCCACAGCTTTAAAAATCAGGTTCTGCTGTCCCAGTAGATGCTGTGTGCTACCTGCGTGTGAGGATGGGCTCTTGGGCTGTCAGAGAAATGCAGAGTACAGCCAAACATTAAAATATCCCCCCAAAACTGAAAGTTAGGATGAAGAATAATCCCAGCATTTAACTTTTAAATCTAATTCCAGTAGTTTAAACTTACAGTAAGCAGGTTTAGAGCAAGGAAAGAGATTCAAGCTGCATTTAGAAGGACCACTTTGGCCAGATCTTAGTAATCCAAACTACTTCAAGCATTTCTAGCAACAAAGATTGATTTTTTTTCACACCCTCATTACAGAAGGTGGAAAATATATAGCTTATAGCACATTAGCCTAGTGAGCTTCCATAAGTCTGTGGCTGGCAGTTCACTGATGGCCTCAGATGGCGTAAACTTAGCCCTGCTGTGTCAGCTGAGCAAGGGCACTGCCAGGTGATGCCACTGAGCTTGGCCTCAGGGAAAGAAGGGTAAACTGAATCAGGCTGTGGTGCATTAGCCTCCAGTCAAGGGCATGTTCTCAACCTGTTATTGCAGCTCAGCTGGCTCACTGCGGCTTCTTACAGACATAACTCAGATCAGTGCCCCTGTCCTGTGGTTCTGCAGCTTCAAACAAAAGCATCCTCAGGTGGAAGGGGAGGGTGGTGGCTCTGCTGTGCTCCATTCTGCAGGGGGCTGTAGGGAAGAAGGCATGTGCCCTGCCTCCTGCCAAACTCAGTCACAGCACACAGACAAACTGCACACACGCACTTGTCTGAGCAAGCGGAGACGGCGGGGGATGCAGGAACAGCTTCAAGCCCAGCTAGAACACTCTCTGCAAGGCTTCAGGGCAGCCAAGGCTGTCCCTGGCTCTCAGTAAGGACCCAAAAGCTCCTGCAGCCCCAGGATGTGACCCTCATACCTTCATCGTGTTTGTGCAATGCAACGAGCAGAACTGAAAGCTTTCTCTATTTTGAGCCCTATGAAGTTTCTCCCTGCAGGATGAGTCAGTGATGGAAGCTGCAGCCAACACTGTTGTTTCTGCATTCTATGGAACTCCTGTCAAAATATTTAGCTTAGGAAGGTTCACCAACATGCAGGAGAGGTTCTCCCTTTTCACTGCGAGTGGATTGGACCCGGTTAACCCCTACAAAGGATATGAGGATGAAATAAGAGTGATCCCCACAAATTTAAAATCTTCTCTTTTGCTCCCTTTGCCCTAAGAATGTGTGAAACAAAAGGAGGGAGGGGAAGAAGGTGCAGAAGCGGCCTTTATACCTAGATCCATTTGGGATGTGGTGAAGTAGCTGTATCAGTTAGCTCCTCTATGCCAAGGTGTGGAGTCGTGTTGGCAGAGGTCTCCTGTACAGTCCTTTAAAGCCCAGGCTGCCACAGAAGGCACTGCAACACCCAGCTCAGAAGCACAGCAGTGATGGATTCACTGCCATAAGGATCCTGGCAATGGGACTGGGGAGGATGCTGAGGAGGGATCTGTGTCCCAGGCTGCACTGGTGCGGGTTGCCCTCAAAGAGAAGCAGTTTCATCTCCATTCTTGCCTTCTCCAAGGATTCATTGTGCATCACCTCCATTAGGAGCTTAAGATCAGATCCTGCCCTCTCTGCTGACGGGTTTGTTTAGGTTTCTGAGTCACCACTGGGGCCAGGTCCCTACATTCAGGCATTGCAGTGCTGGATGCTGCAGATGAGCCTTCCAGCTCCAGCCCATGGATTCCACACATCTGCAGCTCCCCAGTTACTACGTGAGTTCCTAGGCTGAGCGACTATGTAAGTACTGCCCAGCATGCCAGGGGCTGAGCAAGCCAGACAGCAGCAGAGGCTGCTGGACAAACGAAGCTGTGTCATGGTTCTTAGCCAGCTGCTGGCTGGAGAGCAGCCAAAGGCAGGTACTGGAGCAGCGGGGGCACAGGGAGGCTATCAGCGCTGTGACGCCTGGGGTTGGATCTTCGGGACAGCGAGGGTCACAGCAGAGCTGAGGCACCCACTGGAGAAGGGAAGCAACAGCAGCCATGAGAGATTTGGCTGAAAATAAAGAAAACAAAAAAAGAGAGAGAGAGAAAAAAACCCACCAAAATTGGGTTGCATTATTTACAGCAATTGAAGGTTTTATTTTGGCATTTTTCATGGCTGTAAAATACATCCTTTGTTGTTAAAAGTCATAATGTCAATCTGTAATCTGCTGGGCTTCCCTTTACCATGGAGTCTTCCCACTTCTTCTGGAGTGGGTTTAGAGCCTGAGGTGGCTGTCAAGGTGGGAGATAGCACCATGTCTGAAGTGAAAACCCTAAATCCAAGATTTTAAGTCATTTGACTGATTCAAGCTCTTGCAATTTCTTTGAACTGTATTTGGGGAGCTGCCATTTCCTCCAGGTCAGGACTGTCTCTTGGCTGTGCACACAGCAGCAAGGGCTGTTACAGCAGGGCACTTTCCTGGTGTGAGGCTTGTGGCCTGCTGGACACCTCTGCCATCAGTGTCAGTGTGAGTGTCCAGGAAACCAGGCTGACCCGGGTACCTGGGAGAGAGAGCAGCTGTACAGGGAAGGGGAGCTGACAGCTCCCCTGAGGCTCCTGCTGAGGCAGCTCCTGAGCAGTGGGAAGCTGGCTGGTTCTGCTGTCCTCATGCTCATGGCTCTGCCCAGATCGGTAGGACCTGATCCTGGGCAGAGCAGGGCTGTGTGGAGCTGGAGACCAACCCTGCTGTGGCACTGATGGGACAGGGACTGGCAGCTGCAGGGTGGGGGCAGGCAGCTTTTTCAGCAACCCCACTGGTACACTCAGGCAGCCCCTCACCTCTCTGCACCTGGGGGACATGCATCCACAGTCCCCTCCTGCTAGGTCCCTGTCCTCCCCTGTCACATCCATGTCCTCCTGAGCAGCTTGTTCCCATTGCTCCTCATCCCAGTGCTCCCTATTATTTTACACAGCTCTCGCTCAGTGCTTATAAAATCAAACCTATTCCACACTGGCTGTTATCTTCTTAAAAGAGCCAAGCTTTTCAACCTCCTCCTGTAAAATAAACCCTTGGCTCTTGAACACCGATGGCCGGAGTGCTTTCTGGCATCTGAATGAGATCCTGCTAGAGCACTGTACCATTTGTGGCATTAGTACTTCCCTACCACTGCTGGAAATTCTGCATTTAATTGTCTTTGCCTTTTAGAGTCCTGCAGTGGTGGTTCACAGTCATTCTGTGATTGCTGAGTGTGCCCAATGTTTCCCCCTTCTCTCATTTCCATCTAGCTCATGACCTTGAACTTTGTTCTGTGAAAAAGCAAAAAATCAGAAGTGAAACAGAGCAGTGTGGTGTTGCTCTCCTCGCTGAGTGCAACAAAGTCACTTCAAAGCACAGCTTTGCATGTTGCTTGAGAGATCTCCAGATAAGGTGGAAAAAATTACAATGCCTCTTTGCACTTCATGGTGGAGAATCTGTCCTTACAGAAAACCAGCAGAGACAAACGTCTTCCCTTAATTTCCTGCAATTACAGCAAGAAATAAAACCAAGAAAAAGAGATATCCATTGGTCTTCTCCTAAATAAAATTCAAAAATGTATCTCTTTAATCTTAAGGGGATTTCCTTTACCTATTTTTCTCTTGAGATGTGGTAACCAAAATAAGCAGATAAAAACTTGCCCTGCATGCAGCAACTCCCTCTTTTTTAAACACCAGCTAAACCAGTTATTTCTGTGTAATTGAAAGGAGTTAGTTCATTAAGTTTACATGCAGATTTTAGCTGATAATCTCTCCCTGGTGAAGGATTTCTGGAGGGTTTTCTGGTCAGCCTAATTATGACAGCACATGATAGCTGAGTTTTTTCCAGATTTTGATGATCACAATTTCCTTTCACAGGAAAGCAAAGAATTATAAAAATGGCTACGACAGCAGCAAACACTCAAAGACAAACGATAGGCTGTGAGGAGTACAGTCTGTACAGTAGCCTGAGCGAAGATGAGCTTATAAAGATGGCCATCCAGCAGAGTTTGGAAGATGACCCGGCGGGTCAGCCAGCGGCCCAGAGCCCCCAGAAGTTGATGGTGGCCCGTGCTGGTGAGGTGGCTGCCCCGAGCCGTGCCAGCCCCCACAACCCTCCCTACCGCATCTACCCCTGGCAAAGGTAAGCGAGTGCCAGCCCAAGCTGTTCCCCCAGAGAACCCTGCCCGGGAAGAGAAAACAGACTCCCTGTCAGTGCACGTGCTCTCTAATTAGCTCTGCCAGGCGGCTCCTCTGTGAGTCTGTCATTAGTGTCAAAGCTGGAGTCTGCTATAAATCCAGTGAGGTCAACAATTTATGTGCTCGCAGCGAGAGGAGAATTTGCTTGATGTTGTCTGTTTTAAGAAACAAATAAAACAAATAAAGGGACACAGCCACAAGCTTTCCTGAACAACAGAAGCCCTCCCAAAGCCAGCTGCTCCTTTCCCCCACTGTATGCCAAGCTTAGGTTTTGCCAGAGAGGGACCAAAGCATTTGTTATGGCAAGACATAAGAGAGGCACAAAAAATACATATATAAAACAGTGTGAGCTGACTACCTGTTAAATACTTCAGGTTTTAAAGGATGTGGTTATTCAGATCAGTCTGACTTCAAGCATGCCACAGTCTGACTTCAAGCATGCCACTCTTAGCCAAGAGCAGCTCCAGATAGCAAATCGTGGCAGCATCCCCCTCCCCTGCAATGCTGAGCTGTGGTCACAGAGACCTGCTGACAGCTTCAAACCCAGATATTGTTCCCTTTTCATTTTATACAAGGCAGATTACTCAAGGGGGAAGGGAATAGATTCCAAATTCACCTCCAAAACAAGGTAAAATAACCTTTTAATCTTTTCAGTTACTTTAATTTTCCCTTTTTTAATAAACTGAGAGCTACCGAAGTTCTGTTCCTCTTCCTTTTTCATAACTCCACCACCATCTGATGCCTTGCTCATTACCACTTGTGGTTGTTTGGTTTCCAAGTCTGGGAAGCTGGGGACAATTTGATGAGCAGCAAGCATGTGCATAGCTGTGGAATTGGGATGCTGTGCAGCCAGCAGTCCTGCTCCCAAAGGCTGTGGTTTCTCGGTGTGGTTACTGTGCACTTGTACAGTCAGCTCTCCTGTAGAGACCCAGTGCAGGGGAGAATAAGGGCTTCCCTGGCCATTTGGTCCTGTCCTTGTTGGAGGTCCTTCGACACCTGCTATTTCGGCAAAAAGCAGCATTAGCAGTTCTGTGCATTAAACTGTCCTGCCTCAGCCCAGCTGTGTTCGACCTCTCACCAGAGGGAAAACCTTTGGAGCTTGTAGCACCAAATCTGTAGCATTGCTGAACTCTTCTGCCATCTGGGAGAGCCGAGCTGGAAACAGAGCTGACATCCAGTGGCTCTGGGTCGTCCTCTGCCCCCACACTGACCCACTTGCATGGCACTTTGGAGGTGATGAATGTCACCTCACCTCCCTTTGTGCCTGCTTCCTGTGTGGTGGTGGTGGTAGGGTTAACCACACTGTTGTCTTATATGGTCATTTGAATCCCCTGACGCTTCCTCAGAGGGCCAAAAATAAACTCGAGCCGAGTGAGCAGCTGAATCCAGTGCAGAGCAAGCCGTGGCCATCTGCTTTTATTCAAAGCCCTGACCGGCAGGCTTTCTCGCTCCGTCTCTGTGGATGTGTGTCTCTGTCTCTGCCTCAGCATGACCTGTTTCTCCTATTCGGAGTATTTCTCCTTATTTCATTCTTGTCATCGCCACTCCAGATTGGCGGCCCAGCAGACAGGCCGTGCTCAGCCATCCAGCTCGGGGGCAGCCTGGGGGGTCAGGCGAAGGTACGACAGCAGCACATCCCAGTCTGTGTAAGTGTCTCCCTCTCCCTCTCCTGCTTTCCCCTGCAGTCAAAACAAGCCTCGCTACCCACTCTCTCCCTGAGACATCTCTTCTGGGTGGTGATGGTGCCTGGTGGGGGGAAATGGTGGTGTTCATCTGGAGGAGGTCTCACTGACACCTGCACCTCACCCTCGCTGCACTCCTGTTCTTCCTTCCAACCTCCCCGCTGCCCCAGACCATGCCCATGCTCTTGCAGGTGACCCACCTCAAATCTCCCTTGCTCTCTTCTCCCTCTTCATCTCTCTCCATCCCCCCAGTGTTCATGTCCTGGGGACTCTGGGTCAGTCAGAAGCTCTGAGGTGACAAAGACAACAGGGAAGGGACAACTGCACTGTGGTTAATTTATATAGGCTGGCTCACCTATCAACGGGATAGGTGAGGCAGGCAGGTGCTGATAGTAACTGCATTGGTATTAAGTTCAGGGTTCAGCAGTGGGGAAAAGTAAGGGGGAAACTGTATCACAGTATATAAACAAGGTGAGAAAGTCCAGTCCTTCAAAGTAAGAATTTTATAAATGCTCCCAAGGTGCCATGCCTTTTCCCAGCCATACCTGTGCTGTCCAGCCACACTGAGGAGGGCTTACTTGTCCACGGAGGAAACTGGCTTGACTGACTGATCCTCCTGGCCATGTTTTGCTGTTGGCAGAGGCTGTAAATAAGCTTAGTTGAACGCAGTTATGGATGAGAAAAGCAGACAGTAGCCCAAGCTCTGTCCCAGTGCCTGTGTGTAGTGGAAATGTCAGGACCATGACGGGTTAATTACACCTCTGTGCAGGGCAGAATCGATACATGCATCTGCCCTTAGCTATCAGATGACAAGAGGAAAATGTCAGCCCTTCCCTGTGTCCTGCAGAAAAGAAATTTCCCGCCTATTCTACCTACCCAGTTCAAATCTTGTTTAATGCCTCTTACAAGTCCCTCCCTGGAAACACAGGTGCAGTGACTACCCTTCCACCACTCTTCTTCCTTTCACCCCTCACCCAGCTTTACAATCTGCCCCACTTCCCCCTGCATCCTGGCTGATCCAGGCTCTGTTCCCGGCCCTCTACTGGCATTGCACTCCCTGACATTGTGAAAACCTCTTCCTGCTGCAATATGAAGCCTGCCTTATCCCTGTCACCTGCCAGCTTCCCTTGGCCACACTGAAATCAAGTCCTCTCACTTGAGTGCTCTGCACTCCTTGCATGCCTCTCTGATGCTCTGGGTGCAGCAGAAGACTTGAGGGCAGGCTGTTCTTCTCCACCAGGTAGCTCAATAGAGTTCAGTCTACAAGAAGGCTGATAAACTAGCCCACCTCTTCTGCCAGGTAGAGCAAAAATATAGCTGGGAAGTCCTAGGAGAGACTGTTTTATAGCCCTAGTCTCAGAGCTAGGCAGGGATGATATTTGGCTTCCCCTGGGGAAGTGCTGTTACTTCATCCTGCCTGCATCTCTCCAGGCTACCAGGAAAAGAAGGAGCTTCTTGAACCTTTCCATGCTCCACTGAACCTCTTCTTCAGCACTCAGAATTGACCTCACCACACATCTCATCTGCAAGGGGTATTTATCTTGCCTACTGGTCTTTGAAATGCATTAATTCTTTTGAGTTGCCTATAAGGTTAAGATTTCATCATATCTTCAGACTTCCTCCACAGTTTTAATACTTGTATTTTCTATATCTGATGAAATCCAGGCAGCAGAATGTGGTGGGTTTTTATAACAGCCAGCCATAAGCCAGGCAGAAAACAAGGATTTCACATGGAGATTCATTAAACTTTCTGTTCTGATCTGGAATTTTCTTGGCTAAAGCATCTGCAGCCTGGTCCAGCAAACCCCCTCATCTTACTCAGGAATCATTTAAGGTCAAGGAACCCGACAGAAGTTCGCTTCATTCAACATCTGAGGGCTGAAGCAGAATAGTAACTGATTCTTCACACATTTTTAACCCTAGCACAGAACTGAGGTGCCCTCCTGCTTTCCCTGAGGTCTCAGATAATGTGATTTACCTTGCATTTGCTGTGAGCCAGCCCTGTGCACAGACTCCTGCCATGGCCCACCTGGCATGCAGTAATTCATTAAGCACCAGTAATTATATCATGTGCCCAAATCCTGAGGTCACAGCCCTACATGTGTAACATGAGCCTCTGCACAGAACAACAGATGGTTTCAGCAGCCTTGTGCCAGAGGTGTTGAAAGATGAAGATCCCCCACCTCCGCCTCCTCTCCCAGCCAAAAATGCCAATAGATGCTGTCAACAGACTTCAACAAAATGCTCAATTTCAAACACCTGTATAAAAATCTATTATATGTACACAATTAACAATCTTAGGTTTAGTCCCCAGGGTACTCTAAGCAGTATGGAGGTACAGCAGTGTCCCTGGGACATCCTGCCAGCAGTTATCAGAAGGTCAGTTGATTCCTCCTGGGAGGGCTGTGGCCAGGACAGCAGCTGCCTGTTCTAGCTGTTATCTTCTCAGGCAAAATGCCTGGCCTTGTGTCCCATATCTCTCCTCATTCCATTGTTGCTATTTTTGTGACCCTACTGACTTGAAATCACTGCTTCCAGCTATAGGGAAGGAGCAAGTAGCACCAAGTACTATTTCACCTGGGAAATGGTGTCTTTTCCCATTCTCTGGCACAAGTGTTGAGATCACTTGTTCCACTCCAGGTCCTGAATTTATCCTCAGAAAACCAGCTTGGTGACTTCTTTCACTGCTAATATCAGTGTTTATGGCATAGATTGTGTATCTTTGGGCAAACTGAAATTAGTGAGGCCTGTGTGAGTTTCAGACTGTTGTTCTGTCCAGCCCCTACAAGGCAATGGAGTTCAGTGCTGCTCCTGTAACTCCCACTAAGCGCAGAGGTTGCACCAGTACACTGCTTTGTGAGGACTCCTGGGCTGACCTGCCCATATTTTTCTGTCTCTGATCTCACTCTGTTGTGGTATTTTTAGACTTTCTTCCTGTCATAACTGGAGTTTCTGGTTGTTCCCATCATCACTGGCCTGCATGACCTCCATCACATGCTGTATTCCTGCCCTGGCAGTGCTAATATTCTGAGACACACACCTCTCTCCTGCATCTCTCTGGCTTCAGGACCGCAAGCTTTTCTCTGCAGAGCTAGTTCAAACCACAAATGCTCCAGTGTTTTCTGCAACTTCTTGTTTTCTGTCTCTGAAACTATAGCCCACGTTTATTTTTTGCAAGTCCCCCTTAGAACTGGTAAAGTGCTTCTTCCTCTGTGTTGTTGGCTGTGCTGAATCTTAGTAACTTAGTGCATCGCAATAACAAAGCTGTGGCTGCCTTATCCCAGCACAGCTCAGCTGGAGCCCAAGCAGATGCCAACACTGGAAGGTACAGCCCACCAACAAGCACAGAACTGCTGCCCACCACGGGCAAGGGTCTGCCTGCCTTGGCTGCCGGGTACGAGCTCCCCAGCTCCCTACCTCTGCCATGTTACCAGCAGCCTCAGAAGGGGTGGAAGGAGGGTGGCAGGTCCTGTTCAGGTACTGGTGACCTGGGGCACAGTGACTGTCAGGCAGTGCTGACAGAGTGCTGGGACTCCCGCTGTGTGGGGAGACTCACAGGAGCTGTCATTGTTGCTCTGATGTAGGATTGGTGTGTCCAGGTCAGCCCTGCTCTGCAAACACTCAGAGAGCTCGGAGAAATGGGTTGCTGCCCAGAGTGTGCGGAATGCATGCTTGGCCGAGGGAACTGGGTAGGTGGATTTTTTTCAGTCCTCCCTGGATGAAGAAAGGAGAGCCAAGACCAACACCCCAGTGTTCACATGCTTTAACCAGAGCTTTTCCTTCTTCATAAGTGGACTGGCTAAATTCTGAAAACAGGATTGTGTGAGGAAATATGAAATATCTTCAAAATACAAGAGTAAGATTTATTGATAATTTCTGTTAAAGCCACCTGCAAATCAAATCTAAAAAATTCTTCAAGGATGAACAGGGGTAATTCTCTTCAAAGTTGATCTTTTTTAAAAGATCTCATATGGAAACACCATGCAACACGGGACAGTGAGGTGATGTAATTATCACAGTCATGGGCACTCCGCAGCGTATAAAGCAATGTCAGAGACATTCCACAACTCCCAACATCTAAAAGGTAAGTGTTTATGTTAGACATTAGTTACACCTACACTTTTCTTACACTCTGAGGAGAGAGATCAGTCCCTCCAGGCAGTGATTCTTCTGACCTGCTGACAATGACAAAATTAAAGAAGACAAATTTTACCTTTACAGGCCCTATGGTGTCTCACTATACAAAACTTGCTATATAGACTGCAGGGGTTCACTATTTTTGCCAAATAAAACAGTGATGTCACTGCAGAAAGGTTCTCAGCAACGAAGGAAGCAGTAACCAAGTTTTAATCTTTTTTTAAAGAGAAATTGACCCTGTAGTGGCAGCAATCAAGGATGGAGATGAAAAAGCAGTATGCAACATGATGAAATCAGGAAAAAACCTTTCTGTACCTAATAAGGATGGCTGGATACCCCTCCATGAAGCTGCATACTATGGCCAAGTGGGCTGCCTGAGCCTGTTGCAAAAAGGTCAGTGAAGCTAAAACTAACTAATTACACATGGGAAAAGAAGAAAATGAATAAACTAAAAGGCTGAATTAGCAGCACTTCAATCCTGGCCTGGAGCTGTGTATGAAGCTTCTTTCCAGCCTCCCTGCTTGTATATTAATTTCACCTTCTCTTGGAAAGTAGGTTTCCAGACTGAAGCCTCTAAAAGTTAGGATACTTAGGAGAAAGTGATACAGGATAGATCCTGCCAAGCCCTGGATTTCTCATGCTAAGGACATGAAGCTGGGCTCTCTACTGTTGTGAGCTGCTTGGCTGCTGCAGCTGACAGGAATAACCACACTTACCCCTGGGGGGAGATCCTATCCAGCATCTCTTTGCTGGTGCTTAAAGGTGGTTAATTACTGTAGTTTGTTTTCAAGCTGCTGCTGAAGAGCAGTTGCTCAACAACTTTCTGCATCACTAGTGGCCAAAGCTGAACATTTTAATCTAAACTGAAGACAGATTTAGATACTCAGTCTGAGTTATAGTAACATTATAGTATATTCCTAACTTACATTGCTTATGGAAAAGGAAAAGAAATAATCAATAAAAACTTACTTAAGCCCTCAAGAATTTAGAAGGGTGATGGTCCTGCAGGTACTTGTGCATTACATGCCACAGTGACTCTGGGCTCACCATTCCTTCACAGCGTACCCCGGCACCATCGACCAGCGCACCCTCAATGAGGAGACAGCTCTCTACCTGGCCACCAGCCGGGGCAACCTGGACTGCCTGCTCACCCTGCTGCAGGCTGGGGCTGAGCCCGACATCTCCAACAAGGCCAGAGAAACGCCGCTCTACAAAGGTGAGTAGCTGCTTTTCCAGGGATGCCAAGCTCTTCTGGCACTACCAAGGCAGAACTGCAGGATCTCTTGGGATGAGGGGGTGGAAGTCAGTGATTAGCTCCTGTTTTCTACTACCCTGTGGTAGTCCTCTGTCTCCTATGTCTGATCTGCCATGCTATGGCCTTTTTTCTCATCTGCAACACAGACAGGGATAGAGTCGGTCCTGCAGGGTGCAGGCTGTGATGGGGTGCTGCGGGTGAGGGGTGAGATACTCAGTGGGGCCCTAAGCACGGGCTGTCTGCACAATGTCCCAAACTTACAGAAAGCTGGGCAGTGAAGGACTATGTATGCTTTGCAAAACAGTAGGACTTAAGTAGCTGTTAGATGTGCAAGCATAGTAATTGTAGACATGCCAGTGATTCATATACTGTGGGGGTCAGGCCAGTCTGTGTGCTGCGGGAGAGTCATAAAATTATAAACAATTCAGTGAGGGAGATAAAGTATTTAACACAGATATATTACTTTGCTGCTGGTTGGAGAGAACACTTTCTTCTTTTAGAAGACTAGCAATACATCCATGATATCACAAACATTCAGAGGAGATGATCTCTTACAGCTTCATGTCCAACCCCCTTTGCTCCTGCCATAACAGTTTTTAGCACTCTAAAACACTAAAAAAACATATTATTGGTTAAAACAGCAATCTTGCCACCAGATTTGGATGCCTAGCATTAGAGCTGCTTTTAAAATGCTTTTGTTTTAAAATTCTGTCTTTTAGTTGACATGGGAAAAATTGTTCAGCTGTGTATTAAACACACAGTAGTGGTTGTAATAGTAGTAGTAATGCTCATAGTAATAATAATGACAACAACAATGATAGGAAAACACCCTTTAACCAGAGAAGAGCTGTTAGTAAGTATGGGCTAGCCTTGATGTAGTATCTTCTAGTGTATTCTTCAACAACAACAACAAAAAAAGTCAAAAAAACTGTCATAACGTAATAGTCATCCCTCACATGAAAGCAAATTAAACTCTGCAGAGCATGGATAGATAATTACATAAATATCTAATTACATAGTTGCTTTCAGTATATGAGTGACACCTGTTTATGGGGGAGAACACAATGGAGCTATTACAAGGGATTAATCAAAACCAAAAGATGACCTCTGTGAGAAAAAGACACTATTATTTCAAAGAAAAAATTAATTGCTATGAAATGTGCTGGCCTCTCTTCTGTACATTGTACAACAAATGCTAATTGGGGATTTTCAATGTAGCTACTCATCTTATGTAGCTTTAGGTTGGAGTCCCACCATTAAGGTGCATGGGAAGCCTCATGATTTGGGATTCAAAATGCTATGGGACGAATTGGTAGAATAAAAATCAACAAAATTATTAAGAAACTATCTTTAGCTCAGGATGGTCCTGAACTATAAATTTTTTCAGGCTGAGAAAGTGTTACTGACTCACACAACTGTTGGTTCAAGCTTTTTTTATTTTCTTTATCTGCAGTCCATGGCAAGATAAAGAGTCAGTTTGCACAGAATTTGGAAAGAAAGTGTTCAGGTCATGTGGCTTCTGTAACACATTTGTTCTTCATAAATTACTTCCTGCACCTTATCACCTCACTGTGTCCCTGTGGTTTCCTGTTGGTACAAATGTGCTGGGCCAGATTCCCCCCAGTACCAGGCTTGGCACAACCCCTGCACAGGACACTTAGCCAGGTCCCAGCTGAAGACTGGCTTCACTGCCACATCCTTTCTGAGCCTCAGGCAGTGTCACTTGGCAGCAGCCTTGGCCCTCATATACACCTAAATGGATCTTTGGTCTTACTATGGCCTACTTGTATTATATTGCCTTGGGCTACATGAAATGGATACACAACACCGGGAATATTTTCAAAAGCCTGTCCTAGTCTCTTCCCTTTTTTCCAAAACAGCTTGTGAGCGCAAGAATGCAGAGGCTGCAAGACTTCTGGTGCAGTACAATGCAGATACCAACCATCGTTGCAATCGAGGCTGGACTGCTCTCCATGAAGCTGTCTCCCGAAATGACCTGGAGATTATTGACATCCTTGTTAAAGGGGGTGCCAAGATTGAGTCAGCAAATGCCTACGGAATCACTTCTTTATTTGTGGCAGCTGAGAGTGGGCAGTTGGATGCTTTGAGATACCTTGCAAGATGTGGTGAGTACGGCTTACATGCCTCTATTCATTTAATTCTTAATAATTCAGTGTTTCCCAATAATTCTTCCTGACTCAGTTTTTTTGTCTCTGGAGGCCAGGCCTAGTCTGCAGATGCACTAAGACTCTGTTGCTCCTGATTGGTGGAACTGGGTAGGGTCTTTGACAGAGCATGAAGTACATGGTCTAGACACATGTGCTTCTTCAGCATTCATTCATGGTTACCTACTTTGGGAAGTAATGCAGTGCTGTCTGACTGCATTTCCTAACAGCTTTCTAAACCCATACTGCTGCACACATGTAGCCTAAAATCCACTCAGTCATAAAAGACAGCTGTAGGTGGTAATAGATGGCAGAAGTTGAACTTTAGCCAACCCCATCTGGTCATGAACATGTGCAGTGATGGGCAAGGTTAGCTGTCCTCCTCGTAATGTAGCCTCTCAAAACAGATAAAGTACTACTGTAGAGTTGATGGGTTTATATCAAATAGAAGCAGACTGATTCACTCTCCCTATGGGTAAACATTCAAACATATAAACAGAGTGAATTTGAATCTAATTTACACTAAACCTATCTTTTACTGCTCCACTCATGTAAAACGAGGCATATTTTATTTTCACAATGGACTAATATCTTCAATGTAGGTAAGATTTGGGTCCTGCATTTGCAAAACAAGAGCTCACCAGTGATGAAGAGAAGAAAAACTTTCGAAAAAATTAGTATGATTAAGAAAGATATGAGAGTTGGGAAACAAAAAATGTGTTCTGTGGCCCAGCTAGCCTTGTCAGGAGAGTTTTGTATGACCAGTTAGTCCATCATGCTGCCTGTGACTCAAGAAACTAAGCCAGAATGTGATTTGTGTTTCAAATTAGATAGATAAAGTTCAATTTTGAGAAAAATACACAACAAAAGTTCCAATAAAACTGTCCAATTGTTTCAAGCCCTGAAAAGCTCTTCTGAGAATCCCAGGAATGATATCGTTCATTGTTTATGATGAGCAATTTTCATCATAAAAAGGGTTTCTTTCTCATTAGGAATGTAGTCCTGTGTTACGTTTTGTCACTGTAATTCTCCTGATGTTTCCAGCTACAACATCTTCAAAGGGCCAAACACAACACAGCTGTTTCAGCTTAGGGTGACAGCCCAGGGAAATGTTCTCATTGGCAGGGAGTTTTCATGATCAAACAGAAGACTGATCAGTTTCTTTATTGGAGTTTAGAAGCAGAACTCCAGTGAACTGTCATTCCCACTTAGGATACATATAGAGCAGCCTTCCTGAGAACACCACGGTACAGTATATGACAGTCAAAACCCATGCTTAAGGGCCTTAAATATCTACAACAGAAAAAGCTAGATTCCAACTTGTTTATGGCAAAAAAGTATTGTCTTGGTTTATACTTGCATGTTATTTATTAAGCCAAGTACACATTAAAGCTCAAGAAAAAAATTCCTAAATAATCTAGTAGTTTATTAATAATATTTATCTTTTTTGTAGTAAAACTTACCATTTGAAGCCTAACTCCAACCCTCATGAAGTGAAGAGATATGGCCTCAGGTGCTGAGTTTTGAAATGCAATATTCATTGATTAAGGCACACCCAAATAAAACCTGTTTAGAATTGTTGATCAGCACCAAGCAGATGTCATTTTATAGAGTATTATTTTAACCTGGATACATACTGAAATTAAAAAGGAGTATAAATACTGTAACTGTACTTACAGTGTGAATATATAGAGTATAAATGATAAATATAAATATATAGCATAAATAGATAGCCATTGAATTTTGGAGAGCACCTATTGAGATAATCTAGTCCAAACTCCTGCTCAGGAATAATATATATACATAGTGTAAACACATAAATATTAATGGAATTACTGTGTTTGAAGGGAAGGCCATGCCATATAAAGAACAGCCCATTTTAAAATTTTTTTACCTTTGAGCTACAGCTGAATGGAGCCTGGATTCATGATTGGGACCTAACGGTTGCCACCCGTGATAAACTGTCCCTCATAAATTTCCCACCATATTATAAGCCAATGTAAATCTAAGATATAAAGGTGTATAGCTGACATGATTGTATCACCAATGATATGACCATGTTCACATCCCCATCCAGCACATTTTGAAGTTTCAGTGTCATGGAAATATAAGTGTTCATTCAAAGTATGTTCCTCCCATTTAATTTTAATCTTTTGGTGCTAAAAGGTTTTCTTCTTTTCTAGGTGCTGATATAAATACACAAGCCAGTGATAACGCCTCTGCTCTTTATGAAGCCTGTAAAAATGGACACGTACCTATTGTGGAGTTTCTTTTGTCCCAAGGAGCAGATGCTAACAAAGCCAATAAGGACGGCCTGTTACCTCTTCACATAGCAGCCAAAAAAGGGATCTGCGAGTAAGTTTTAGTTAGTTTCATGGTTTCATCTTTTAGACAAGAATCCAAAGTCCTTACAAAAAGGAGAATATAATGTCCCAGACCTAATTCTGAGCATTGTGAGCAAGGCAGATACCAGCTGAGAAGTGGGTTATCTGCTGGCAGAGCTCAGGCTAGAAACTATACACCAAAGAGTGTGTTTGGAAGTTGGGATGGGATGGGGTGAGCAGGAATGTGGAGTGAAAGATTCCTTTAATTTTACCAAGACATCACATATTACAGCTAAATAACACCATATATCTTGGAAGTGGATTAAACTGAAGTTCTTAAAACATTCTTGAAATATAATAGAAAAAGTATTGGTGGGGAGTGTTAGTCTGTAATAGATTTTGCAGATTAGTTTGCAGTCATTTTCCTACACGGGCCCATTGTGATTCTTCTGCACAAGCAGAAGATTCTGGATTCATCTCTGGTGTGTTCAGGTTTTAACAACAATAATTCAGTTGCTGACAGCAGGCAGTGGGTAAGTGAACCTCTAGGGCGTTAGTGAGACTGTTGCTAGAATATGGTGTGCAGTTCTGATATCCTTACTTTCAGAAACCTTTCAGCAAATTGAAAGGCTTCAGAAAAGGACAAGAATTTCTCATGGTCTGGAAAACATATTTTATTAGTGAGTGATTAAATAACTCTTAATTGTAACAGACAAATGCATAAAAAGACCCACTGCTTTCTTTCTAAAATTAAATGTGTTTGGGATAGAGCTGAGCATATTCTTTAAACAGGGAGAAAAGTAAATAGTGGAAAAAATAAGCAGGAATCTTGTAGAATTAACAGTCCTCTGAAAGAGAGGTTTTTCTAGGAAAGCAACAAACTATAGTCTGTGATAAAAAATATCAATTTAGAAGATGCTGTCTGGGGATGGGATGTTGCACTGTCATGTAAGTAGTAACCTGGGACATTGCAGCATGCTTCTGAGCCTGAATTCCACAGCATTTACTTCTGATCCTAGAGTAGGTTTTAGTTCCTGCTTTTAGCCGCTCACTGCTGGAAGAGTGAATGACCCACAGTTAATTTTTCATTGCAGTAACAGACCCCTTTGGTGACTGTAGAGGACTTCTGACTCTCACAGTTTCTATCAAAATACTTCTACAATAGGCAAATGAGAGTGTCTGTCCAACTGCAGTGACTGTTTCTGGACAGTACACCTATCTTTGCAGAGAACTGCTCAAGTGGTTTCCTACATACTTCACAGTATCTGAGGAATAAAAACTTTTAACATCATTACACCTTCCCATAATGTTTTTCATTCTAGCATTTAGATTTGCTTGGGAATGCCAATTAAGCTTCTTAAATCACTTTGATAGACATGAGGATATTAATTTTCTGTAGTTGGAATAGGCCTGGTTCCTTGTGCAACCTGTGTATTCTGGAGGGCAGCTCAGTGTCAACTTAGGTTTATACATTTACATCGTGTACATGAATACCCTGCACTGACTAATATAAGTATGATTCAAAATTTTCTCCAGGGTTTGAGTTATAAAGTCATTTCTCGTGTGAGAAACAGAACTCACCTCCAGTTGTTCACTTTCTAAAAAGTGTTTCTGAAAGTACAGTAAGTTGATCTGAATCCAATTTGTATATAGCATATAGGCCAGCTTTTCGAATCTTTCCCTCCCCTCAGTAGTCTCACACTCTGACCTAAAAAGAAATTTACACGGAAACTACACAACCTGAGTTCACGCCGGGTTATGAAAGCAAGTGCCTGATTCAGGGTTCATATCTATTATTCCCAACAACCAACGGCACAAATGAGACCAGAATTTAGTTCAAACTCTGCATTCCTTCACTTGTAAAAGACTGAGCACAAATTTTGTGCACAACTGCTGCAAACTAAGTAGAAAAGAAAGACAAAAGAAAAATATATTCTCTTATAAATATTTATCTAAATGACAAAACTGTAGCCCATTTGGCTGATCATTCTTAATTCCTTTGGTATTTAGTAAAATAACACCCTGCATGGTGACCTCTGTATTCCTGCAGATTTAGTACGTAATTCTGCAGGAATTCCACACTTCAACTTTTTGCCAGAGCACGAAGGCTCCCCACCATCAAAAAGCCAAGAATGTGGTCCCAGGGCCCAACTGTCAACTCTTGTTGCTTGGTGTTTGTTTATTTTAAATGACACCTTGTCAATACTGACCTGAAATTCATAAGGGTCATCTCATAAGCTGCAGTACAATCACAAGCAGTCATTTAACTCTTTCTCCCTTAGAACTGAGATGTTGAGAAGGGAAGACTTTGTGAAGCGTGGGCAGATTTATTAAGTAAATACAAGTCAGTAAACTCTTGGCATGCTCACAGTAAGGATGCTCTGTCTCCTCCTCCATATAACCTCTAACAAATAGAAAACACAGAAGCAGGAGTCAGGAATAAGGGGAATCTTGGCAGTATTTAAAAACTGTACATGAAGGTCGTCCCTGTGGCAGACATGGCATGTAGTCTGACTTATCTGGCCTTGGCTGCCTTCACTTGAGTTGCGTTCTCCCTCTAGAGAAACAGGAAAGGCTCCAGAGGCACCATATTACTGAACTGCCCCACTTGGGAGGGTGAGAAAGAGACACAAGTTCAAGCTACACAATTAAACTGATAAAAACTTGATGCTTCCTGCTTGTCATACAAAAATAAATGTGGGGTACAGGGACTGTACTGAGCTCTAGGAGACTGCAGCGTTTGGATGCAGAGCCTCAGCGTGGCACCCCTGCAGTGAGGTTCAGGTTCCCCTTGCAGACAGAAATGATGCAGTGCCTCTTTAACTCCGATGTGAAGAGCTGGCTGAAGCACATATGCTGGAGGGAAAGAACAAAACAGACCCTTAAATCTTCAAAACATTTGATCATGGGATGACTAATGCTGGTACTTGGCATAGTGTCCTCACAGTGCTCTGTGCCCTTTTTGTTATTAGGCTCTTACAGAACATTTGCTGAGGGTGGGAAGTTGCCAGCTCACCAGCACCCAACCTCCTGCTCCCTGGCAAGTGTCACAGTGCTGGAAAATTAGTACGACTGCTTGGAGAAAAAAAAGTGCTTAATTTCCCAAGATATTTACATAATTTAAAAAGCATTTTGTTTAAAAATGAGATGTAGAAGTAACTTGGAGACATCAACAGTCCATCATGTAAATAGGAACATAATCCTGTAAAGTGCTATGCATCTTCAACCCTTATTTCAGCTCCTGGGAGTGTTGGAGGCTCAGTCTTTCACAGGATCACAAGATCATCACAGACAAAAGTTTTACTGGCTTAGTTAATTATGTAAATATATGTTTGAGGGCCCAGTGTTGGGACTGGCCATTGCAGTCAAGCTGAAGATATGCAGCATTTTAAAGGAGACACACTACATGGTAGGAAACTGAGCTTTGCACGTTTGTGTGTCACCAGAGCTGTTGACTGCTAGGCAGAGTAGTCTGCATGGGAGGAAAAGAGGAGGAGAAGGTGTGCTTGGCTTCCTGGCTCACACAAGTTCCTGTTTAAGATATCCCTCTCTCCACAGACATTACACAGGGAGTGTGGGCAACTCTTGAGACAGCAGGCAGACCCAGGTTGGATGGTTCCTAGGCTCTTTCTGAAAGTAGCTTAAGGTGACTTGTCTGTATCTACAGGATCAGCCTAGGGCCTTGGCTAAAATCACCCAAATTTATGAGCAGGAAATGAAGGTTTAACCCTTGGGATTGGTCATGTAGCTCCAATGACACCTAGGCAGACATAAAAATGATCACAGATTTGCAACTGCAGGGCTCCTGTGCACGATATATTTGAAATTCATATTACATATTAGAGTAGCTTGATTTATGTTGCTGTGTTTAAGGCCACATCACACTTTCCAGTAGCAATCCCTCATTACTGGGGTTTTGGACTTGGCTGTATGTTTTTTCTCCCTCAGCTGAAACATGGAAACCAGCCTGGAAAATATTTTTACTTCTTTTTATCCCTTTTACTAATTGTCTTTTTGGCTCCCCATGATCTGGGATGCACATTGATAGCCCCATGGATTTGCCACAGCCAAAAGCCACACAGTGAAGGCCTATAGGATAGGGATCAGTGCAGAGTAATAACTGAATTGTAAAATCTAATAGGGAACACCTGGGAACCAAATCTGTAGTTTATCCTAGCTCAGTCCTGTAGAGATGGGTTTCATCCCCATCTGGTCTCCAGCCTGTTAATGTGGCTGTGACCCACAAGATCTGCCAGCCTTTATGTTGGCACCCTTCTCTGCTGAGCAGCAAAGCAAACCCTGTGAAGGTGGGGAGATACATTCTCTCTGCTGGCACCTCAGGCTGGAGGTTGTGCGCGTTTTCCTTCAGTCCTACCCACAGCATGATGATGAAGGTGCAGAATATCTGGTAGTTCTTGGCTAGTTGTCTGCCATTTGGGCTGTGAAACCTAAGAGAAGTTACAACAGGGTAGGTGAGTGCCAGCATGTTGTCTCTTCCATTGCAACTGCCCCTGTAGCTGCCATTACATCATAGAAACTGGGTGATAATCTCAAAAAAATGTGTTCCTCCATGAAAGGGGAAGGTCACACAACTCACAATTTTGGCTAGGTAGGTGCACCGGGAGTTGCTGATAGGTTTGAAGTTTGCACTCTGATTTCTCTGAGTTGTTCCTGTGCCTGAGTTAGCGGGCTCTGCCTTATGGGTACAATCATAAAGCTATGATTTGCTGTAGGGTTGTAGATCTCCTAGAGCTCACTGCTGCTCACCGAGTCTCTTCCTGGCAGGATTGTCTCCATGCTGATCCCTGTGACCAGCCGCACCCGTGTCAAGCGTAGCGGCATCAGCCCCCTACACTTAGCGGCTGAACGCAACAACGACGACATCTTGGAAGAGCTGATAGATGCTGGCTACGAGGTCAACACTGCCCTCTCTGATGAACGGTCCTGCCTTTACGAGGACAGACGCACCACCCCACTCTATTTTGCTGTTTTTAACAACAATATCTACGCCACAGAGCTGCTGCTGCAAGCCGGAGCCAACCCCAATGTTGACCTCATTAACCCACTACTCATCTCCATCCGCCATGGCTGCCTGAAGACCATGAAACTGCTTCTTGACCATGGAGCAAACATTAATGCCTACGTATCAAGTCATCCCACCACATTTCCAGCTACCATCATGTTTTCAATGAAGTACCTTTCCGTGCTGAAGTATCTCCTGGATTTGGGCTGTGATGCAGGTTCCTGTTTTGAGTGTCAGTACGGAAATGGCCCACACCCTGCATTAAATTACAGGCGGGAAACACTTAATGATCCTCAGCTGACCAGGGAGCCAACTGCAGTACAGGTAAGCACTGCCTAGTCTACCTACAGGACTTCTGAGGACATGTCCTTCCAGTAGATTTTGACAATTTTAGTGTATTTTTTCTTCCAACGTCTTTGAGAGAAAATGCCACTATCCCTACTTTATTTCCAGAAAAAAGGCTCAATATGAGTCGTCCAATGACAGCAGGAAGGTAGGCAACAGGTATGGCACTGTGGCCATAGCTTGAATTTGCAGTGCATTGGAGCCATCTTGAAAGACTTACTGACAGTTCTACAATGCTCTTTTCCTCTGGACCTGAGGTGCCAGGAGTGAGGCATGTTTTCCTGACAAACATATGGATGATAGCATATGGGTGGTAGAAACCTTCTTTTTTCACTTGCCCTGTAGGATTTGTTTTGTCTGATACAGAATGTTAGCCACTGGTTACATTAAAACAGTCTAGTGCTTCACTCTATGAGGGTGAAGTAGTGAATGTAAACAACTTTAATTTTTGAGTCTACTGGATAAGCAGTCATGGAGAGAGGGCATAAATTATTACATTTGCTACATAACTGAATTATATTTGAAGTTTTCACAAGAGATTAGGTCCATTATTTCATATTTTCAAAGTCACTTATAGGCTTTAGATACCCACTTTTTATACATGTATCTTTGCAGTTCTTTCTAAAATGCATCTGGGCTCAGCTTCCATTGGGCTGGAATTGGACTCTCAATCCCTTAAAGGATTTTGCAGAATCTCAGATGACACTTTTTTTCTGATTTCTGTATCTTCTCTCCTTCCAATGTATCTCAAAACCTAATTGCTCCACTCAAAATCTGCTGTCTTTCAACATGCTACACAAAAATGAAATCTCAGCATGGCAGTCTTTCTATCTTGCAAAGAATCAGGGTAGAAATAAATCAGCTTCTATCTAGTTTAAGTGTAGCTTTGAGGGATTCAGAAGAATCCCAAAGGTATGGTTAGCAATATATGTTCTTTGGTGGTGGTAAGAATAAAGGAAAACATTAAAAGATCCTAGGAAATCTTGATCTTTTTATCAGTCCTGTCTTCCAGAAGACTTTACTCTCCAGTAACATATCTAGGGAAAAAAAAACAACCAAAAAGAAAATCTTACACAGAGAATTTTAAGAGTCCATCACAATAATCTCTTATCCTAAACAAGGCTTTACCCTCAAGAGTCTTTGTCACAACAAAATTCCTCCAGAATACCGTATCTTTTGTCAAAGCAAAATTTATAAAATATATCATCTCTAGTTCTTGATCTGTGATATGGTAGCACATCGAGTGAACAGAGAGATAAAATTCCAAGACAAGTAGAGAGGATTCGTCTGTAGCCCTCTAGGGTATCCTAGCCACTCAAAACCAGTTTCTTCAGGATCTCACCTGAAATTATTGCCTAAGAAAATATTAGGTCACTCTCAAAGAGTCATTGCCTCAAAGATCACATCACATGAGGCAGAGATAGCAAAAGCTGTATAAAATTTTATCTGTGCCCTGAGAAAAAGCAGTGAGGACAGATGCACACAGAAAAAAAGTAATCCCTTCTGCCTAATGTTGTTTTTAATTTGCTTTTACTGCTAGAATTTTGGCTAGTAAAAGTGAGGCTTGTGTGGTAGCTTCATGATATGTAGTTATGATATAGTTTATATTCTGAAATACAGAGGATCTTATGAAACTACAGCCTTCTCCACAAAAAGGATGATCACTTCCTATTTTCTTGTGTAAGATTACATAAGGATAATAAATCTGAATTATTAGTCTTTATAAAGACTATGAACTACTGTAACTGGATTTGGAAAATGCACAAATATAAATCATCACTGATGCTACTAAATTAATGTGTCCTGGAGAAAGTGAACACAGAAAAATGGTTGCTAACTCCCTCCACGTTTCCAGAACTGCTGTTGATCCCAGGAAGGTGGGGACAGCAGTACGGTACTGCCACGAGAGGGCATTCGGGTTTCTGCCTGAGAACGCAGGCTCAGAGCCACCTTGTCCCTGAGTCAATCCCACTGTCTGGTGTTGCAGTTTTGCATTATTTTTATTTTGCTGTGCTTATTTCCCTGCAATGTGTTTTGAAACGTGTTTATTCCCGAAGATGTTCTTGTAAGCTGAGCTTGTGAGCAGGGAAGAGAGAAAAAGGCAGGCAAGGTCTCTGGCGGAGACGAGAAGAGAGCAAGTAAGATACAGTGTTTTACTGCCCTACACGTGTCTTCATTTCAACTCTAATGAAGCAGTTACTGCAAGGAGGTGGTAGTGCAGATGCCCAGTCTGTGCATCCCACGGGTAACTGCAGGGCAGTGACACGCACTGGAGAGTGACAGCCAGATAGACAAAACTGAACTTCCTATAAGCAAGCAGCCCAGGTAGGGAACTGTGGATTGTCCACCGCGAACCTTCTGACATTACTGTCTCCAGCTGTCCTCGGAAACATTACATGGTGATGTTCAGTGAAAAATAAGAGTCAGAAGAGTAGTAAACACTTCTGTGAATGCTCTCACCTTGAACAAAATAACCTTATTTTCTGCAGCTTTATTCTTTACTAGGTGAACTAATATATTTTTACTTCTGAATAAGAGTATCCACACAAGAGTTTAATGATTTTGAGTTAGGACTCCTGCATTTATAATCAAATCTTATCTAGTTACAGGAGCTTAAACTGAGAGAGCTTTAAGCTGGTGCATTTTCTTTCCTGTTTGGTGTGGGCTTGGAGGGTGTTTGCACAGTGCGAGTGACTAAGTTGATGGATAGTGCTTCAGCCACCATCATTCAACAGGGTTCAGCCATGTGCCTGAGTTCTTATCCGCACAGCATGACTTAAATTCTGTTAAACTTCCTGACTGCTTGCATGCAGATTACATCCACAGATATCTTCATCATATACAGAACCCTAAGAGAGACAGATGAAACTGACTGGTATTATATACATATTTAGATTAAAGTGGGCAGATTTTTTTAAAATGACACTGTGTGAAGTCAGGTCCTTAAGTCTATTCTTCAGTATCTCCAAGCAGCCCTCTATGCAATGGATCTGGGTACTCTGCCGCTTGCACTGGGACAATAGAAAATTTCCATGATCCAGGACTGAGTAAGGAAGGTGCCCCTCTATTAGGCCCAGGATAGTTCTCACATGAGTGAGTAAAACAGCCTGGGATTCATCTGTGCAGAGATTTCTCCAGACCTGTTTTTGGTAAGGTGTTTGGTTCCCCCAAAGCTGCAGATACTAGCAGGTTCACAAGAAGCAGGAGATGCTGCACTCTTCTGGATCTCCCTCTTTCCCTAAGATTCCTTTTTGCCCCACAGAGCCCCTCCCAAGAAGGGAGAGGACTCAGCATACTAGGTCACAGGGCCCTAGACTGCATGGACCTTTCAGCAGCCGCTGACTGGCTCGGGGCAAAGTTCCTCTGCTATTGCATTTCTGTGGAAGCAGGATCTTAGGACTTGTAAACAATTCAACATTATTCCATGCTCCAGAGCTAGGACTTCACCAGGGGTTTGTGTCATCCTGTGATTGCAAAGAGGGGGTTCTGCCCTCAGCTGGAAAAGAATAGGTTTTAGTTGAAGTTTTCTGAAGGGAAACTGGTGATTGCCCTCACAGCTGGTAGAAAGGGGGTACCATCAAAGCTGTCAGGGCTATTGCAATTGTTGCTGTTTCCACAAGTGCATTTACGTCCCACTGATGGTAGTCAATCTGTTTTTCCTTGAAGTTTTGTGAAATGGTGTCTACTCCAGAGATAAGTCGCTGGGCTGGGCCGATCATTGATGTTCTTCTGGATTATGTGGGTAACGTGCAGCTCTGTTCCCGGCTCAAGGAGCATATTGACAGCTATGAGGACTGGGCTGTCATTAAAGAAAAAGCAGGTATGGTCTCCCAGAAGAGAATCTGGCACAAATAGTCCCACTGTTGGATTCAAAACCTCAGTCAATCTCTTAGTATTCATCCCATAAACTTGAAAGGATTTCCCTGCTGTGACCGACCGGGTACGAGGGTCAGAAATTTCTGGGGTGTCACTGGCTCTGTGGTGTGAAATGCATACCAGCCATCGATCTGACCCACTGGGAATAAGCATTGCAGTGCAGAAAGGCCCATTTGGATGTACCTGGGGTGCAGTCAGATCAGGACAGGTGGGCAGCGCAGCCATCTCCACAGCAGCCTAGCAGGCACCAGTGGCCTTGAAAGCCTTTATTATTATTCCACTCTTCTAATATCCTTTCCCTGAGGAAAAAGTCTTTCATAGATATTATCAGCATCAGTTTTCTGGCACCAAGCTAAATTTGGTATCTATTGCATTTCTTTTCAGTGGGAAGGCTGAATACTTTGAAGTGGCTTGTTTAAATCCTCCTAGAAAGCCCACTGCTATGGCTGAGATGGGTACAGCACCCTATTCTCCAACCCCACTTCCTTCCCCATGTCATGCCTCAGAACAGATGATCTGCCACCAATCCCAGACACATTATCCCTTCATTACAGAAAAAAACCCTTTTTTTTCATTCCTCCTTCTCCCATTTTCCTGACAGTGTCCTGCCCAAGCTGAGCTCAAGTCCCTCAACTTAAAACCTGTTCTGCTCATGTTTCTGACGCACCTGTCTTTCAGAACCTCCACGACCTCTTTCCCATCTTTGCCGCATCAAAGTACGGAGCCTGGTTGGAAGAAACCGCATTAAACTCCTCAACACCCTGCCTCTGCCAGACAGACTGATCCGGTACTTACAGCACGATTACTCACAGTGACCCCAAGCACACTGGATACGCAGCAGCTTCCCGGCGTGGCATCTGGCGTCACCACCGTGGCTCAGGTGCACACCGGGGAGGAATTGCTGCTGGCTTGGTCAAGCACCCTCCCGTGACTAATCTAAGAGAAACGTGCTTTTAAAGCATGAGTGAGAAGAAAATGGAGGAGACAGCTAACTTGGGAGACTGTTGTTAGGTTTTTCAGGAGAAAACACATACGATTCACCTCAGACCTTAGTCTGCAAAGAAGAAGAAATGAAAGCCAACACTGACAAAGGAGTAGTGCTGAAGCAAGTGTCAGTGAGGAACTCATAAGTATCCTGAAGCTATGGTGGAGCTTAGCATCCTTGCTGTGGTCACAATTCAGAACTTGTCAAGAATTAACATATTTGGGAAGACAGTCACATTACCTTCACTGACTGAGATTTTTATTGTAGTTTCTATTCTATTGTTTGGATTTCTTCTAAGTGTGTTGGTTGCTAATTCCCTGATATTTTGACACCACCTTGCTAACACTTTAACTTCTTTTTTTATACCTTTCTTATTGAGTACTTGATTTCTGAACATTCAAATCTCAGAACTCTTTAATAGACTAAAACCCAGAAATGCTAAATCTTTTAAAAGCCAAGAAAAAGTTTATTTAAGGAGGATGGAAGAATTATTTACACATAGTGAATGCAGTTCATTCTATATTATATTTGCAATAAGAAGTAAGTGAAATTCTGCTTGAGAGAATTTCCTAGACTGGGGATTTGAAAGCAACCCTGAGCTCTTTTTTTTTTTTTTTTGGTGTAAATTAGAAGTAGCTGCACTGTAAACAGTAGGTTTATGCTTTCATGAAGCTAGTGTCAGAACAGAACAAAGCCCTAGAGGAGCAGGAACACAGAGTGATGTGAAGGAGAGAGGCAACACTGCTGAACCAACTTATTCTCTTCCTCCCCCAGAAGACCTTATCTCAGCCTCTCTGACCTCCTTGGACTTCTGTGGCTATAACAATATCATGATTGAAAGTAAGAGAAATTATTTCAAAATTATGGAAGTCAAACTTCAAAATTTATGAAAATGAATACCCAGAATTAGGTTTCCAAGTCCTTACTCATGTGCCTAAACAATGCCAAGTTGCTTGCACCAGGTGTCGTTCCACTTAAACCAGGGGGATCATATTCAGTATCAGATATTACTGAGGCAGAATAAAAATCTCAGAATTTAGCCCTGAATTTTCTGACTTTGGAAGTTTGAAGTATCTATTAGCTTCCTTTGACACTGATGAAAGTTATTATCTCTGCTTCTTTGAAAATTAGGTCACCTATTTACAGCTCAGATCCACAACTGATTTATGGCAGCTTAACAAGTCACCATCTATCTGCTGAACCACTATAATTGTCCGTGAAATTCTTTTATTGAAGTTTTTAACAAGTCACATTCCCTCACAGCTGGGGAGGCCAAGGAGCCCATGAACAGTTATTGGCAGTGACTACAGCTCACTTGACAGGTGTGACTTGCTGAACTGCTTTGATGAGTGCTTTATTCCTCACTAGGCACCTAAGAAAGTATGGAAGAAACTAAATTTGAAACCACATCTTTGCAGATCTTATGCTAGCAGCACACTCCTTACCTTAGGTTACAGAGGAGCTGTGCACCATGGTCTGCTTGGAGTCCCCACCAAAGACCTTACAGATCTGGTTATGTTTGTTGATCTGCATATCATCCATGCAATGTGATAGAAATGTAAGGAGGAAAAATACATTGCACTGAGTTTTATTTGTGTGGAGTTTTATACCTTAACACAGGACTAAAGTGTGTTGCACAAATACAAGTAATACAATCTGTCTGGGCACACAGACTGTGATGACTTTGTGTGAAATGTGTTCATCACTTGTGGGACAGGATGTGAGCAGAAAAAGGATTGGTTACAGGATTGTTTACTCTGTCCATTGCTGTCCCCTTTATAAATGCATAAATTGAAAAACCACAGAGTTTCAATTCACACTGAACACTGATCTTCTTGTAGAGCTTTGGAAAGTCAAGTGAGATTTCTCCACTGTTGAAGTTTCATCCAGTAACTTCCTTTACTGCCAGTTTAAGATCTACTCCCTTGTCTCCTGCAGTGTGAACAGGGAGTTGGTTCACAATTAGAAAAACATTGGGTGGAGAGACAAGGATGGGGAGCAAGAAATCGCTGTGTCAGTTCTGCTAGTGAAGGCCCTGTATTGGTAAGCAGTACCTGGAGAAATTGAAAATCACTGTGGAATTCATGCATCTCTCACTTTCTGGGGCTGAACAACGAAGGTCTGGGTGTTACATTGATATAAATCAGAAGTCCTTGAAATCAAATAAGTGTAACAAAGCAGAGCTGTAGAGGGTGATGGATACAGACAGAGCTTGGTAGAGACCACTTCAGTGTTTGTTTGGTGTGCAGGGGCAGCCCTGGCAGGTAGAATGGTTCACAATCACCAACTACATGTATAACTCCAGAAGTGGGATTTCATAAGCTATCCCAAATTGGGAATTTCCCCTGAGACAACATTCTTGCGTCCACAAAAGTCTAGCAAGTAGCAATTTCTTATGTCCTTGGAGAAGCTGAAATTGTGTTTGAATGGGACAAGTACGGAAAGCCCATTTCTTCTTTCAACCAAGAGACCTTCATTTCTTTTGGGAGACCTATGTCCTGGTTGCTGTCAACCATCTGTCCTGAGCAGGAGTGACTGAGCCAGAGAGCACTGGTCTGATGGGAACATAACACAACTGTGGGAAGGATAAGTTCATGCCTTGCACAGAAATTGAGGTGAGAAGAGTGTATCTGTTAGAGGGGGAATGTGGTAATTACAATGTTATTAAGTCCTTTCTGCTTGATCTTTAAAGCAAAACTTCACACACTCAGTTTACATTTTTTTGCACTGAAATGGAGCCCACTACCTCTCCACTCCAGTCACTGACATACTATTTTGTGCACAAGACTGAATCTGCACGAATTCAATGTGCCTTTGATTCATCTATCTAGAAGTTACTGTGAAAAGAAAAATACTCCAAAACCCAGGCAAGCCAGGCTTTGTAAGCATATCAGTAATTTTAGTGCAAGGTGAAGTGGCTTGTTTTACTGAGTGTGATAGATAGAGTCCTTCAGAGACGATGACTTTATGTGAAATGTTCTAGGAATATTTCATGACCAGGTTACTGTACTTTTTTTACTGCAACATGTGCAATTCACTTCATGTTCTTGTGCACTTTTTTGATTTTTTTATTTCATTTTGTATGAAAGTTTTTTCATTTACCTCTCCCTTCCCATTATTTATAAAAGCTATTGTGTTTTTAAAAGTTTAAATCTGCATTGTTCTAGTAAATAGCAGCTCTCAAATGTTTTGTTTCCATCTCTCAAACAAAGTATGAATAAACAAGTAGATTCTGAAGGACTATCAGCTGTCCTGAATAGCAACATCAACCATCAACCAGCCAAACACAAAAATATCCAGGAAAATTCTGAATCAATCCGAGCTTGAACAATTAATAATTCTGATGTTAATCTCAGGGATGAGAGAACAGTAAGTATTGCTAGAGAGGAGACAGAGTTGCTATTATTTGCAAACCTTTTGGAAAGTCTCACACATCCCCATTCAGGGATTTTGAATATACTTAACAATTGTCTTCTGTTCATTTGTGTTTTACTTCACTGCTGCTCCAGTTCAAAGCCCCAGCAAGGGCCACTGNCACAAAGGATTTTAAAAGAGTAACATTAGTTTAAATCTGAGTGTAGGAGTATAAATATTTGAGTCAAAGGTCATTTAGAATGGTCTGTTTCAATCCTTCATCATAACTTTAAAACACACTATTCTACTACATGGAAAATGTGCAGCAATATACATTCAAATAAGAAAGAGTTTAAAAGAAGGAAAAAAGAAAACTGGGAATTTAATATTCAAAAGATAGAAACTAGCTTTTAACTCTCTTCTTTCTCTGGATTTCTTCAGAAATAAAATTTATACAGAGGCTATCCACTTTGCCAAGTATTTCAATTTTTATAGAAATCCTTATTCTGGTGTGATCCACAGCACTTTGAAATTTCCATTCTGAACTCAAGGAGGAACACTTGAGCACAGCAACCACTGCAATACCCGTAGTTCATTCCATGACCTGGTCTAGCCACCCAGATGGAAATCCAGACCAGTACCAAGGAGGCTGCTCTGCATTGATAGTACTGAGACAGAGTTCAGCATCTGGCTGCATCTGGATTACGGCAGCAACACAGAGATACTCATGTGAGAAAAGCCCCCCATTTCCATGTAAAAAAACTTCCTTGCCTACAGGTCTGTAAATGAAAAGCCCTTGTTCTCCTACCTTTAACTTCAATGGCTCTGATTTCAGTTACTCTCCTTTTGGAGAGGGACAGTTTCCTCAAGGATTTTTTCCAAAAAAGAGAAAGGCATCTAAGTGTGTTCCTTTCTTCACTTCTGGATCAAGAGCTAACCTAACATCTTTAACCCCTAGATTAGATCTTTAGCACCTCATACCTTGCATGTAGTTGTAGTTTTGGTATGTGCTACCAAAGACATTTCCTGCTCTCTCTCCTATAGGTATAGTCTATACTGGCTTGATACATGTATTAAGTGCCACAGCAGGGCGAAAGCAGTGAAAGCCATCTCTGTTTCTACTTTTCACCTTCACTACTAACACATTACAGATATTGTTTCCATAAAAGTGAACATTGGTGGGATGTGTGAGGTTTGGGGAAAGAGTAAACCACTTTTAGCCTGGGAGTAGAATCACAGAATATTTTAAGTTGGAAGGGACCCACAAGGACCATCAAATCCAAGTCTTAAGTGAATGGCCCATACAGGGATCAAATCCACAACAAATTATTAGCACCAGGCTCTAACCAACTGAGCTAATCCCAGTGGTAGTTCATATCCTAATAAAAGGTGCAACCTGGTTATATAATACCAAGGCCATCAGAAGATCCAAAATGATACTCTACAATTGCTTCAGATGATAATCTTTTCAATTACTGCAATGAATTCAAATAAAGTGTTTTCTGGTTTTCCCCTTGAAGAGACATCAGGAGTCATAGAGGGCTATGCTAGTCAGAGACCAAATCAATCAAGGCCACTTTTATTGAATGCTGGGAGAAGTTCCCATTAGCTTCAGCAACAGCAGGTTCAGGCCCTGGGAGATCATCCATTCTCTGGCCCTTTTTCCTCCCAAAATATACTTCTCTTGACTACAGTGGTTTACTCCAGTATAAACAAATAGATACATACACCTGCAATATTAAACCTCTTGCATCTCATGTTCTGTGTCTTAGTACTACTTTCTCCATGGGTTTAAGAGAAACCTAACTTAAAAACACTTCCTATTAAATTCTCCAATGCCAATTTGTTAAAAAAAAATAGGAAAACATGAGGCAAAACATTCACAGACAGGTCTTGTGATAACATCTTAAAATCAGCCAAAACAAAAGATGTCTCTCAGCCAGAAATCAAGGCAGTCTATTCTTTACTTTTTTCTTCCATCACACCTAATAGTTTTTTATTAAACTAATACAATTCCTCATTTATTCTGTTGATGCAGAGCAATTCCTGATGTGGAAATTCATCCCACTTCCATTTGCACCAGCTTAGCACTAGCTAATATCCTAGCCCAGAAGAATTACTTCTGATTTATATCAATCTGAATAGGCAGATTTCAGCCCTCGTATCTCCCCACCAGTTGCAAATCAAACCTGTGTCTACTCAGTGGGGCAAAACTAAACAGACTGCATTTGCAGAATCACCAAATTAAATTACCTCCTTTCTTTCCTTATTTTTTCCTTTTAATTCTCTCAGTATTTACATACAACAAGAGCTTAAATCAATCACAAGTCGTTTCTGTATCAAATACCATCCTTCCAGTCTCTTGCATGCAAAACGAAATGACCTGAATATCTTGACTTCTCTGGAATTACTTTTAAGTACAAAAACTCTTTGAATGCATTTAATTCATTCCATTTCACTGCTGCTGCCGCAGGGCAGCTCCAGAAGGATGTTCCCATGTGGAGGAGGTCTCCTAGGTGTTACAAGTGCGGCTATGAATGGTCCGCAGCCCCGCTCGCCGCGGCTCAGACAATGCCCCTCGATGAGAGACCTGGTGTGCCTCATGCTCCATGCCACCGGCTTTGCAAGGTTTATTCCCGATTTACCCCCGTGTGCCGAGAGGAGGGTGCAACCCAAGTACCTTCACAGCAGTAACTAATGCCCTCCAGACCGCCCACGGGGCAGAGGGTGTGATCGCCGGCCTCCTTCCCCTGCCGCTCCGCGCTGCCAGCAGCTCATGCCCGGAGGCTGACCGGGCCTTTCAAATCCCCCTCAGGAGCTGTCGTGTTGGGCATGACTCCGACACCCGCCCCGCTAAAGATAGCCGAAAACATTGAAGATGGGTGGGGGGATGGCGGGCTTGGTAGGGATGGGTTTCAGAACCATGGGCCTGTAGAGTTTCTGCCGCGGGCCATCGGCCTCCTTGCAGAAGTGCGGCACCTCCGCCGGCAGCGCGGCCGCACTCTTCCTCCACAGCCCCAGCCCCGGGAAGGGCGACGGGGGCAGCGCGCCCGGGGGCTGGTACACGCCTGGCCCGGGGCAGGGGAAGGGGCAGCAGGTCCAAGCACCCACCCGGCCTGAGAGGGCCCCGGCAGGGTCCTTCTCCCCGGCATGTGGTGCAGGGTCAGGGGGGCTCTCCGGGCCAGCAGCGTCTGGGCTCCTTTTGTTTTTCTTCCCCTCATAGGGAGCAGGGTCTCTGGGGGCTTGGAGCCCCTCAGGGCTGGCAGGAAAAGCCCTGCCCGTCAGGCTCTGGGCCGGCCGTGGCTCTTCCCAGAAGGAGGCGGGGAGCTGGCGCTTCCTCATAGGCACCTGGTCCGGTCGGGCAGCCTCGGATTTTTGCTCCTGCAAAACCCGTTCCCCTGTGAGGCTCTCCTCTGCCTCGGCTGCCTGCATCACCTTCTCGGCGGCAGCCCCGTCGTGGGGGCCGGGGTCAGGTGTCTCGGGCTGGGGGCCGCGGGCCCGGTCCTCTGCCCCCCTGCGCCAGGCGCACTCAGGGGGTTTGCTGGGGTGACACCGTGGGATCCGTGAGTACTTCTGGGAAAACCGCTTGAGCTGCTTCTGCAAGTATTTTCTGTGGTCAACTGACCGGCGACAAGGAGCTGATTTATCCAGAGCCGCTTTGATGTCGCTCGAAGCCAGGTTAACGAAGTTCAGTAGAGTTTTTACCTCGCTGTCCGATGCCATCTCACTGAATGCACTGTGCAGAGTTTCCCATGAAAAGTTTATAATCCGTCTTCAGACAAACTTTGGCAAACCTGCGAAACATGACGGGCAGATTTTTGAGCAAGAAGCTCCGGTTCAAATAGCACTAAGCAAACGGAGGGAGGATAGGGGGACATGTCAGACTTCTCAGACGCGCAAATAGTTATTCGTCAGCTCGCTTCCATGCAGGGAAACTCCCGTAGGAGAGGACGCGTGCTCGCAGCCCACCGCCCCGCACTGCTGCCCCAGCACACACCGGCACGGGGACTGGCTCACAAGTGCCAGCCAGCTCAGCGCCTAATCTTGTTAGAGAGCACTTAGGTGGACAGAAGCCGGGGTGGCCGCCCTGTAAGCAAGCACGGACACTCACCCGGCGCGCGGCAGCTTTTCTCACCGGTGCTGGCGGCTGCGTCGCTGCAGAGGAGAGCCCCTTCCCCGCTAATCTCGTTAGGCAGGTTACACACCGCCAACCTCGGCGGCGGCAGCCAGGGCCCGCCAGTGTTTGGATGCAGTTTAGCAAGCACTTGAGCAAGCTGAATGAATATCGACTCCAGCGAGTTCGGGGCTCTCCCAGGCCAATCAGAAGCCACTTTGCCAAATACAAAGCATCCCAATCAGGCATCAGGCTCCCCTCCTTGCATTCTTTGCCATCACAAATTGTCTCCATGGGGACAGCCGCAGAAAGGCAGCTAATAAATACAATAATTTCCCCATGATTTCTACCATTCTCCCTATCCTCTTCACCCCGATGGAAACCTTTCATTTAAAAATTACACAATCCGAAGCAAAAATGCTGAAGATGAGTTAGGAAAGTTTAGATACCCTTTTCTCTGCATTCTCCAAAGCTGTCTGGGGGCTGATACTAAACATGCTTCATTGGCACAGGACAATATAATACGGGGGACTGGACTAGCCTACTTTTAACCGTTCCCCATCAGAGCATTTTTTTTTTTAAGGGGAGGATGATGTCAGAAAAAGGTAGGAAAGGAACAAATCTCTAAAGAGATGTGCAGATATCCATGGAAAGGGAGCTTGAGCGCTCAAGAATCTTGTCTTTATGTTTGCCCCCTCAATTGAGTTACACAAAAGCTGAATTACCCATTCAAACTACCCGAACAAAAGGATGGAGTTGGATAGTACTCTTGCATCTGTAGTCAAACAGTTAGAGACTTAAATCGAGTCGTCATGATGGAGAAAGAGTTAGACAAAGCCCATAGAATTGCCATCAGCAAACATTTTCCTGTGTCATATTAGTGGGTCTCCATGACTCCCCCTGGCCTGGGGACAATAGCACAAGTTTGCACACTCGACTACTGTCACCCTGCCAACGCTGGCAAGGAGCAGAAACAGGACAATCCTTTAAGGGGAAAGCATGCCCGCTGCAGGGAAGGTAAGAAGAGAGGGAAGAAAAGGCGTGTGAAATGCTAATTGAGCTGCTTCCTTTACTGATCCAGAGTTATGTGAGCCCTCTGCCTTCTAGAAGGCTTGTCCCTAAGGGGTGACAGTTACTTAAAAGCACAGTAAAACTTGGAGCTGGAGGAAGAGGAGAGCAGAAGAGCTGCCCTTGGTGTGCACTGATGACACAGAGCTGGCAGCAGCGTGTATGCCAGCCAGCACCCACTGCCTACCACAGCTGAAGAAGCTTTGCTCCTGCTCTCCGGTCCCCAGTACCCTGGGGATGGGAAGACTGGATAGGGGCACAGGACCTGTGCACCCACCATCAGGGAGATACTGCCAGCTGTGAATCAAACACAGATGTGTGCTGAGGAAAGCAGGGACTGAAGTCCAAGACATTTTGCAAGTAAAATCTACTTTACTGACATGAGGCGTCAAAGGCCTGAGCACTGAGGGATGAAAACAGCCACGTTTTACAAGTATTTTACTGACTGTTACTTTACTTTATTTTTATTTATCCAATTTTCATCAGAGGAAGCCAAGATCCAGACTGTGCCATTATACAAAAGTCTGGGTAGAGGCGTCAGGGATGACTCTTCAGGATCCCTGTACTGGTGCACTCAAGTACTGTACTGGTGCACTCATCCCTGTTCCTACCTTGTCTCTCAGTCTGGCCTGAGCCACATGTGGTGGTGCCCGGGCTGAGGTGTTTCAGGTCTAGGGAGACCCTGAGGTCAGGACATCCTGCAACAGAATGTGCTGCAGAGCTGTTGGCACCATGGTGGGCTGTAACACGGTGGCTGATTTGCTACTTGCAGGTGTGCCTCTCTGCTCCTGGTGTCTGTGCGGCCCGCACGGACACTTCTGTGCAGCTGAGGCTACAGGCAGAGGTTTTGTCTAGCTCACTGAAAGAGATGCACACCAAGGGGTCTTCTCTCTTTGCAGGAATAAACTGCTTCCTATGCTTGAGCTTTCAAACCTAGCCTGGGACACCACATTTCATGGTGCAGACTCCCACTAGAGGTAGTTGGTTTCCCAAGACAGAAAAAGGGAGAGAGAGACATGTGACAGGTGCCTGTGAGTCAAAGATTATCTCAGGATGTTAATGAACTATGTCCTCAGAGACCTGGGAAACTCGTGCCATGTATTATGAGACCTACATCCAATCATGGGGGCTCCAGAACTGTGGGCTGTGCTCTGGGACTGAGGGCTAGTGGGTCAGTTAGATTGAGGAGGGTGGATGTGACTTGCCTGCATACTGGGGGATAACAGACCCGCAGACCTCCAACACAGTCACTGCAGAAGCCCTTTCCAAGCTCCTACACTACAGCCATCTCCATCTTCTCCCAGAAGGATGCTCGTGCAGGATGTGGCTCCTTGGGCACACATGGCAGGGGTGGAGGAGCTCCCCATGCCTTGCTATGCTCGCTGCTCCGGCATCCCATTCCCCTGCAGCTGGTAACAGTGGGGTGCCAGAGGGGAATGAACCAGCAAGCGGGATTTAAAAACCAGAGCAACCCACCCTTTCAAGGTCAGACTCAGGTTGAGCTGCACAGGGTTTTCTCTAAGAGGCCACCGGAGCCCTTTTGTTCCTCGCTGCTCTCGCCATGTTCATCCCAATGTACATGTGAAAGGAACAATTAACAATAGGGCACTCCTCTATGAGGATCCAATGCACTTTGAAGTGTCCACCAAGCAAAGGCTCAAGAATGATACATCATTTTCCACTGTGAACATGTCAAACTAGTACAGCAGTTGAAAAAATGTCTCCACATGCCTTCCCAGCATGCAGACAGGGACCAGCTGGAGAGCTACTTCATATCCGACATGTCACCTCCTGACAGCTGTCTTCTTGGGAATTTTTGGTATGTAAAGTTTTCTAATTCATTTTCTTAAGTAAAGCATAAGAATAAATCCATTCACTTGAAAATTGCAGCCAGACCTCTCCTAAAATGAAGAATTTCCTTTGAGACTAAGTTAAGAAGAAAGGAAAGATTTTCTTGCACAAAAATGTCTGCAAAGTTTTTTTGAAGTGTCACTAATTGTAAGCTATGTCCATCTTTAGTAATTTCTACACTAAAATTTCACGAAGTTTATTTCCAGGCTGAGGGGCTCATTCAGCAAAGGAATTCCAGCATTAGGTTATCCTGGACCATGTGAGCACACCCACTAACCAAAATGCACACCATTAACTGGGGCAGGGATCCCTCCCCCATAAGTGCCACAAGCATTTCAAATAGCAGGAACACCTAAATCATGCTGGTAAAGCAAAAGGCAGCTCAGTGAACAACTGAGCAGTACAGAGATTATACAGAAGTAACTGTTTTGACTTCTCAAAACTCTTTTTCCTTCACGGAAAGGAAGGTTTTTGTCCATCCTAACCTGAGCAGGAGATGTTACAGCAGGGTTCACCCCACTATCAGGATAAGAACTGTGAAAATCATATAGTACCTTTTGGGAAGGCCTGGACTGAAATCAGCTCTTGGGCTGTATCTGCTTGTTCGAGGTACACATCTGAATGACAAGCACCATTATCCTCATCTCTTCCCCACAGGTGTCAAAACTAGGCAATCTCTGTTAATTACAAAGAGAAACCCACAAAATCTATCATATTTTTATTTGAAAAATATGGCTTCTTAACACCCATCAAAATATTTTCTTTAGAAACTCCACAGAGGTTTTGCTTGAGGAGAGGGGATGGGAGGGGAGGAGAGGGGAGGGGAGAAAAATAAATTTCCATTGTTTTATAAATTTTTTAAACTATTTTTCCCCATTTGGGTCACAGTCCTGTAACTCCTTGTTGAGCCTAATGGATGTGCACTTTGAAGCAAAGAATAAATGGAGCTCCAACTGTTTTGAAATGTTAGTTAGCTGGAACATCTCAGATGGGCCACGTGTGAATTGTTCCTTTTCTTTGTCTAGTCCACTATGGGCAGTTAAAAGCAAAGATGATTCAGTTGCATGATCTGTTTTCACTCACCTGCTGCCTTCTAAGCCTCTGCTTTGCCTTCACACTTGAAAAGGAGAGCCAAGAACCTGAGAGGAGGTGATGATGATTCATGGTGAAACCAGAAGTACTGGCCTAGAGTGGAGTAGTATTGGGATGGAGGAAGAGCACTAAAGCTCTTCCCTGGGGATCCTGATTTTAGATTTCATGTTGACAGTGACTGGAGTGGAAAGATGTTAATGATGCACTGATGGCATAAAAATGAATTTAACATCATATTTCAAGAACTGGGTGACCTTAAAAGTGAATGCAACGGGAGAGGAAAGGATTGCAGTAACTGAGCCACGCACCTCAGGAACTGATAGCAGGAATTTCTGTCGTGAGAAAAAATGTCATTGTCTGGAAATGAGAAGGGAAATCAGGTCATAGGATAAAAATGAATCTCCCTCCATCTAATCTGACCTTCAAAGTGTGTGGAGGGGAGAGGGGTGAGGGAGAAAGGTGGTGTGGTACTGATGGTGCTCAGGACCCCAGACAGGCTTAGAGCCTGGCGCCAGCCTGGGATGGGAGCTTGTCCATTCCAGGACCTGCAGGTTCACTTGAAAGGGATGTCTGACAGTGTGTGCATAGCGGTGCAGCCAAAGGCCTTAGCATCCCTTCCTGCACCGTAGCACGCAGGCACTGCAGACAGCAGCAGGGACGTCTCTGCCTGGCAGTGACCCTCACACAGCCTGGTCCTGCCCCAGAGCTGTCCTCTAAACTCATGGAAAGAGAATATGGGATTTCTCCCCAGTCTTGTGCTATCCAGTTGTCCCCTTTTCTCACCCTCCACATCTTCTTGTTGAAACTAACACCTCTGCTCCGAGGAGAACAGCAACCTGGCACTCCAGCAGATGAAGCTTTGACTCTTTCCCCACCCTCCTTTTTTTTTTCCCCTCTTGACAGTCTGTTTTGACCTGAGTGACATCCTCTCTTTGCTTTCAGTCTCTGATTTTCTGCACTTGGGGACAGACTTTGAGCAGGCAGTAAGTGTTGAGGCCATGCAGAGACAGCGCGGGGGGGCTGCTGCTACCCCACAGCCTGCCATTCAGGCAGATGGTGGAGGGGGCTGATGTGAATAGCTCCTGTCAGTCTCATAGAGAGAACTTTACAATTGTGCTACGTGTTGGACTGCACGTGACTAATGCCATTCTTCTGCAGGCTGCAGGCAGGACACAGCTGTTTCTTTAAGGAGAATATTGTTTTTCTGGGCAGAAAAAAAAGCACCCGTGACAATATTGTATCCATGTATCCAATATTACACTTCATAATTAGGCATGATCAAAGCCCATCCTGCCTTTCTCTGCCTATCTTTCTGGTAAATAAGATAATGTTTTAAAAAAAGTGTGGCCTTCATTTGGCCCTTCTGAAGGTTTAAATTCTACCTCCCCACATGGCAGGTATGCACTGAGAAAAGCAACAGGGCCAAATATAGGTTTCTTTACATAATTCTGGAGTAAATAAGTATTTCAAGAGCAGAACGAGCTCCATGCCAAATGCTACAGGGTGCGCCTGTTGATGAGAAACAGTGCTGCAAAAAGAATTTAAAAAATACAGACATTATTAATGAACATATGAAAGGGTGACTACCTCCTCTTAAAAGCTGCAAAATAAGAAATACACAATGGGCTCTGGACAGGGAAAAAGTCTGGATCTTGAGCTTACAGTACAGAAGAGCCATGCCAGACCAGAAGGGTAGTGTTCCTGCTGCCCACATTTTGACCAGGCTCTGTTCCCTGCTCTACTCTCTTGGGCAAGGCTTTCTCCACATGGGTGTTTCTGCACTGAAATCAGTGCTGGGCTCCTCAGCCCAGAAACTCACGCCTGACCCTCCTGCACCTGCATTCCCTTACCACGGGGCATGGTCCTGTCCCACAGCCCAGCTGGGGCTGCACCTGCACCTGGCCAGCCCTCGGCACTTGGACAAGGTGCAGGCAGCCCCAGGCAGTGCTGCCTTGTGCTGGCCCCCATGTCAGGATGACCATGAGGCTTCAGGCAGGCAGCGATCTATCTAGCAAGGCACAGAGTGTGGTTCTGTCCCTAACATTTCCTTCCAAAATGCCTCTCTTGTTGTATTTCCAGACACGGCATCTGCCCACCAGCGCTGCTGAATCACCCCATGGAGTGTGGGGCAGGGCAAGAGCCTTGGTTTGGTTCATGCTTGAGCACCACCCACAGATGTGTGCAGGTACTGGCTCAGCACAGGGGGAGTTCGGAGAAGATGAGCTTTGCTTAAAGCGCCCTTGCCATCCCCTCTAAAGGGTGAGCCAGGAGGTGCCTGAGCAAAAAGAGTCTTTGATCTCTTTCTCCTCCTTCCATTAATGAGCCACTGAGGCTGTAACAAGCTGTGTTTCTGTGGCATAGCAGTTCCAGCTCAGACTGTGTTTGTGCAGCACACAACTCACACTTTTTTGAGGTATTTCATACATAGGGTTGATAGAGACAATAAAAGCTAACACTAACTACTATTTCAGTGTCTCTTTGTTGATAAACAGTTAGCAATAACAAGGGTCATTACTGTCAAACCAAAAAAAAAATCCTTTCTTACCTATAATGACAGAAATAGCTGATGAACTACAACTCTCTTTTTTTACCAGATCTTCAAACTCTCTTGGTGGTCTGCAGTACAGAAGCTATGGGGGAGCTCTTGCAGTCCCAAGTGTCCTACTGGAGGGATGCTAGGATGAGGACTTAGTATCCAGCCTAGCTGGGCTGAACTATCCATGCAGAAGACTTAGAAAAAACTCTAAAGATCTCAAAATCTTCTCTACACTACCTGTCCTCTTGATTGCTAACTTTAGCACTATTCATAGTTTGAGGAATTTAGCCACCTTTGCAGTAGGCAGCACAAGGAAGTAGAACCAGCATGTACCGAGTTCAATGTCATCCCTCCATCCCAGTTTTGGAAGTGTCCTGCTCTAAATTGACCTTATGCTTCAAAGGAACATGCAAAGGTGAGAAGGGCTGCAGCTGCTACTGAGGGTCACCGTGGGAACCCCTAGAAGGGTCCATAGGAGGTGAGTGCCAGGAAACGCAAAGAAGTGCCAGGAAGTGCACCCTGCACTTGCTGAGCAACTGGGACACAAGGAGCTTTTCGGGGCCTGCTTTTCTGCAGGGTTAGTAGATGGAGAAATTTCCACAGAAAAGGCAATGATCATCATACAGACTGAAGAACCAGGCACTTCTGTGCAGTGCCAGCTGCTGTCACCCTCACTGCCCGATGGTCTCCAAGTGTGCACCCTTGTGCTGAGCACCTTGAGGCTAAGTGGGTATGCCACCTCTGCCTCTCAGCGTGATGCATTTGATTCCTAGGCCGTGTTTACACAGGTAGGTGGCCATCACCTGTGGAAAACGCCCGTCCGCCGTGCGTCTTTCCTGCAGGGAACAGCCAGGTCGCCCGTGTGCCCTTTGCTGGGGTGCGCTGGGGAGCCCGAGTCGGGGCCGTGTGGCGGCGGTGCCGCGAGGGGGCGCTGCGGGAGCCCGGCTGGGCCCGGCCGCGCTGCCCCAAGTTTGCGCGGTGTTCCTGCTCTGTGCCCAGGTCCTGCCTCCCTCGCCTCCTCCCCTCCTACCTCCCTGCCTGCCTCTTGGCCCGGGCAGCAGCAGCCTTTGCCCCGGCCAGAAAAGCCAACATCAGGGGTTAATTGTTATTTATAACAAATCCCCTCCCCTCTTCTCCTCCCCTTTCACACGGCGATGCGGGCTGCGGTCGGGAGGTGCTCTCCTCTCCCCACACGGTGCTGCTGCTAAGGAGAGTAGGAGAAGCCACCGCGGGCGAACAAACGAGCCTCTGTGTCCAGGAGTTCCTTGCCGGACAAAAGGTTCAAAGACACCTGAGCAAAATCCTGGGCAGCCTCAGACCTCCCTCAGTTCAGTGGTGCCTGAGCATGCTCAGCACCTTCCAGGTGCTTGAGCCCAGTTCTTCAGGACCAAACCTGCATAAAGCATCAGGAAGATTGTCAGAGGAAAATGGGGTCTGCAGAACATATTGCAGTGAAGAAATTGAGCAAATCACAAAGCCAATATTAATCAAAGTGTTGGTGATCAGAATCAGTCTTTGCTGGAGCTCAGTATTTGCTGCAGATGTTCTGGGCTCATTACTACCGCTGAAGCCAAATTTTAAATGAGCATGGATTTTTACAGGTACCAAATCAGGTTCCGTCATGAGTTTTCCATTAAAAATATAAGAGCTGGGTACTTGGAGCAGATTAGCACTCTTTTCCTGGGATATAACAGTGTTTACATCCACTGGGATCCTATAGTGGGTATTGATGGGAGGCAGCAGGGTTTGGTATGTGCTCCTGCAGAATGTAAAGGACTTAGAACATTAATATGCTGAAGTAAAAAAAAAAACAAAAAACAAAACAAAAAAAGAATTATGTTTATTGGCTTTAACACCTTCTTAAAAAACAATCTTTTCAACCATCTTTTGCAAAGAGAACGCTAAAAAATAAAAAAATAGTATTTGTTTATGACAAAGAACAGTAATAATACATTGTCCAAAACCTAATTTTTTCAAGTCTGATATTAAGTTTTTTATTTTTCTTTTTTTCTTTCTGCCCTCAAAGAATCTGGTACATAGGAAAGTCTGTCACTGTTGCACAAGCTAGATCTGTGCATGCAACTGCCAGGCATGAGCAGAGCTTCATATAAGAGACAGTCATATTGGGGCACCTGGTCTGATCCATCATGGAGACCAGGGAAATGGTCCATTAATCCAGATGGATGGTTCTTTTAAGTAGTGCTTCACTCACAAAATTCTATAATCAGTAGCTCATGGTGAATGAGAAGATTTGTAGCTATTTCTGAGAGTAGCTTAAATGTCTATTACTTGCAGTGTGATTTGCACCTTGGCAATGTATATCTGATGAGACTTTATATCTAAGGAGGCTTTTATACTTAAAATACTTATCGGAATTTGTATTGTTTTCTTCATGAAAGCATATTGTGGAGCTACACTCAAGGACAGCAGAGAGTGATACAAGCAATACTTTGGCACAGCTTTGGCAATCCTTACCTTAGTGACTGCTGTTTTTTCTAGCACAGAGGGATGACACAAAGTAAACTAGAAGAGACTCACCAGTTTGCCAGCCTGACTGAAGCCAAGCTCTGCCTCTGCTTGTCAGAGAAGGGCCTGTAGACAATAGAGCTGCCTGCGCTGAAAATAAGTGGGAAAAAGAAGGGTGAAAATGCAACTTGCTGGTCTGCTAGAAGTCTCCTTCTCACTTACAAGAAGAGGTATAAGCATAATATGTGTGTTGCTCCAGATCCCAGTTCAGGGGAACACATGGGCACAGATTTTGTGCACTATACAGATGTCAACACAGACTTATTCACATGGACTCTAATAAAAGAACCTTTGATTAGCAACAGTCAGTTCTCCCTAACCCACTTCTTTGGTACAATACAAAAGACTACTCCACTGCGTTCCCATGCTCAACAAAATGCTAATTCTTGGATACTGAAGGAGTCCCCAGGCCTGAGCTGGTAGAGAAATCACCCTCAGCCTAAGAGCTCAACCTAGGTGTATGGGACCCTTCTTTTAAGGATTAGTTTTGGTGGAAAATGCAAAAGGTTGACATTTCTGATAAACAAGTCATTACACCTGCATTGTTCCCAGAGCTGAAGCTTTGATGGAGAGGTGGAACAACTGTGGACAAAGAGAAGCACAGACAGTCTCTGGAAAGCAGACCCTCTTGGATAAATTGACCCAAGCCAAACAATGAGGACAACATGGCATTCAACTAAGTATGCTAAAAGAGCTCAAATATGAAATTGCTGAGCTACCAAAGCAGAGCTTACACCAACCGCCATCTCAAGGAACAACGGTGAGTAATGTGACACGTAGTTGTATGAATGACAGAATAAATAAAGCAACATTTTCTCTGGACTGGTGGTAAATTTACAAAAGGAGTGTCCAAGGGCTTGTGCTGGGATCTGTGCTATTCACCACCTCTGTATGTGGCATGTCAAAGCAGGTGAATACTGGCAGTTTGCAGATGATACAAAATTATTCACAATTATCAAAGCTAAAGCTGACTGTTGCAGAAGGAGCTTATAGTATCAACTGACAGTGAAGTGCCAGATGAAATTCAATATTGACAAGTACAAAGTAAGGCACTTAGGGAAAAAATAGCTCTACTTATACATGTGCAGTGACAGTCTCTAGATAGCAACACTTAGGAAAGATCTTGGGTAACTGAAATTAAGGTATGAGGTTTCTGAAAACATCACTTATTGCCCTGCAGCAGTCAAAAGGCAAATTGGATAGCAGGAGTTGCTGAATGATGGAACACAATAAAGTAGAACAGAAAATAGTATTACAGCACTGATCTAATAACTTTCAAAAAGATATAGAACAGGTAGCAAGGATGGTCAGAGTTTTATAATAGTGTATTTTTCAGGAAAGACTAAATTAGACCTTTTCAGCTTGGAAAGAAAACTACCTGAGGGGCCTTGATGTAAGTGTATAAAATCACCAATGGCATGGAGAACGTAGAGGACAAGGTTAATTTGTGTTTCTCCAATGCAAGAATTAGGTGTAACAAACTGAATTATCCTACAGTAGATTTAAACCATAAGGAAGGAATTTTCCACATGATGCAATAAACCATGGGACTTGTTGCCAAAACAGCAACTTGTTCTTGCACAAATATGTTTAAAAAAGACTTAGACAAAATCATGTCATATAGGACCATTATTAAGATGAAATATCTACCTTCAACTTGTAGCTCAGAGATTCCTGAAACTATCAATCGTCAAAAGCCATAACGGTACAGACCACTATGTACTGCCTCTGTCCTTGTGCACTTCCTTAAATATCCACATGGACTGACATCTGAGGTCGGGTTCTGGACTATAGAGACCTTTAATCACAATCACAAGAGCATTTTCATTTGAAGGAATGGGAAAATACATCCTGGATATATAATGCAGTAAGAGGCAAGGAAAGGGTATACTGGAACCCTATGAAAAACAGGTACCATTTCCCTCCACGTACTATTTACAAGTTTGTTTGGGACAATTCTGCATTGATAGCAATTTTGTTTTGATCCTCATAAAAGGACATCTGCAACTTAGAAAGGTTTAATTATGATTTTTTTAGAAGATTAGATTGTTCTAAAGGGAGCTAACATAATTCAAAGTGTCATCCATCATTAAAAAAAACCTTTATTTTTTTGAGAATATTTTGTTTCAGTTGCTGTTGTATTATGGTCTCAGTCACAGCATCTTTCCTTACACAGTACTAAGCCTATCAAACAAAAGTGCCAGTCCAGTTCTGAAAACAGCAACATCTTGCTTACCTCTGAAGCCTCTCTCCAGCACGGCTGGAAGTCAGGGTGGCCATTCATTTCCATACACTTGAGTGTGTGTGTGTGCTTGCACATTTGTGGCACAGGAGAAAATCCAAGCCAGAGAGAGAGAGAGAGAGAAAATTACATTCTTTCTTATTTGCTTGTTTGCAGGCCTCATCAGGGGTTCAGATGCACTAGCTCAGTAGCACAGTATCTGCATCCACACTGAATATGAGGTCTAAGACATAAAGTAGGCAGTTGTTGAGGGCACCACACAGCTGTCAGCAACCAGATGTGGGCCTGATGGCTGGAGCAGACAAGCTCCTGGGACAGCACAAATTCAATTTTGTTCAACTTGCTGTTGAGTCTCACGTTGCACCGCCTGGTTTGCAAACACGGGAGACGTTCCTGGTGGAGCTAAAACCACTGAGATGGAGCTGTTTCTGCTGTCCCACTTTATCACACAGACTTCATGACCACATTTGAAAACATATTTGACACCTAGACAAAAGCCAAAGACTTTTAAGATTTTCCAGGAGTGAGACAAATACCCATCCTCAGCCCCACAAGCCTTCAGATACTGCAATGAAGTGTTTGGTAGAAAAACTTTGGTTGCTTTCTGTTCCAAACAGCTCAGCTTTGATAAATGCAGCAGGATTGATCTGTTCTGTGCATCCCTTGACTGAGTTACATGTATAATCCTCCCTGGAACGGAACATTTACATTCCACTGACCTAGTTGAAAAAATGCATTAATTTTAATTTATGCAAAAGTCTCCCAATAGAAGAGTGAGAGGAGAGCGAGAGGAGAGAGGCGATGTCTTATTTGCAGTCCTTGCCTGCTTGGAGCTAGAAGTGAAGCCAACTTTTTAATCAGGATTTTTTGAAAATGCTGAAGCATTTCAATGGGTGTCTTGTTCATATAAATCCAGACAGAGCTTTTTTACCTCCCATATATCTCATACGGTCATGAATACAAAATGTGCTATTAACCTGTCTCCTCTCCACTGAGAGGTGCTTCTCTGCCTCTGGAGACCCTGGTGCAGTGGGGCGCCGGGGACAGTTTAATGCAAACTTCAGCAAGACACCTCATTGCAACTCCCCCTGTTGCACATCTCTCTGGAGGCTGATCCCATATGGAGACAATAGGGAACTTTATTGTGGAAGAAGGAAGTTAATGGTGCATATTCCTATATCATCTGACCTGAAAAGCCCCAAGAGCATAGTTAGCCCACAGCCTAGCCCCAGTGCTGCAGCTCTCTCAAAGGAAAAATGTCCAGTAATGTCTGTGAGAACTGGTTGTGTAGCCCAAAATTTGTCTGTAGGGTCACTTCATCTGTCTCAGTGAGTCAAACACAACAGGTACATGTACAAAAGGGACTGAGTGGAGGGTAGTTTTATATTGCTTCAGCATGGAGAAACAGAGGGATAGATGCCCTCATGTTAGAATTCCCTTTAGTAAGGATTATTTCGGGGGTCTTGACTCAGCAATGTTGCTGCGACTGCAACCAGCCAGCCCTGTTTCCACATGGGAGGTTGTCAGAGCAAGGAAGAACTAGGAGCCATCATTATTTGCTCAGCAGGCTCTTTGGCAGCTACCAACATTGCTGTAGTCAGTGTGAAGTAAACCAAGTAAGTAGCTCTTCATGCCAAAATGGCCCAGGAAAAGGAGAGCACCACAAAGGCTAAGTCATCTTTTTCTTTACTCCTGCCTAAAGAGTAGATTTGGGGCAGGTGAGCATGAGGTCCTTTCTCCATCCCTGAAGGCTCAAACCCAGCCTGCCTTACTCATGCTGACAGCCCAGCTGTGGCTGAAGGGGCTGTTCTCTCTGTGCCCGAAGCAGGAGCTCTGCGAGCCTGAGCAATGCCACAGCTGTCCACAGGAGCCTGTATGTGACCTGAGGGAGCAGCTCAGAAAGCCACTGATTTGGGAGATGTTCAGACTGCCATGAGCCCTCACAGAAACATCAAACACAGCCCGTGCTCACACAGTGTTGCTGCACAGCATGTTGTCTCATGTAGTCCTTGACAGCTACCAGGTAAACACAGGAACCACAGCCTAAGCAAGTGAGAGGAAAAAAAATAAACAGAGAGGTATCTGCAACTGTGTAATTCTTAAATCTCCTTATCATGTAGTACCCCTGCTGTTTATAGTCTTGCACCTTTCTTTGTTTTAAAATCACCTCTGTTGTAACTCTAAGAATGAGAAAAACCTCCCTTGTAGGTGCAAGTAAGCATCTGTTTATTGGAGTATCATAGGGATGGACTTTATTACTAATGTGTAAGGGCAAGAGCCACCATGCTTTCAGGAGATTGCTGCCCACCTGACATGGTATTTTTTCTTGGTTGCTGGTATCTTTAGCTTACAGTAAAGCTCATTTCAGAATGAAAGTACTGTAGATGTTTCGCTCATTACCAATGGAAATGTGATGGTGTGTTCTCAGTAAGGCTCTGAATGTGCTTATCTCCAGCTGTTTAAGGACACGTATTGCTGAAGAAGGGCAATCCCTACACTAGACTGCAGCTGCTCTGAGAGATACAGTATCGTAAAATGCAGACAGTGATTTGTGACAATAGAGAAATTTTTCTTCTTTTCCCCAGCCAAAAAGCAGTCATTTTGCACTCTACCATATGCAGAATGAAAAAGCTTTTATGAAAAGTAACTTTTCCTGTTTTCTAATAAATGAATACCAGTAACATCAGGGATACAGTATTGGGCAGGTATAAATAAAAAAAGGCAAGGAAAGCAGGAGGAATAGCGTCCAAAGAGAGTACCCCATCAGCTCCCAGAGCATTTCCAAAGATTTATTTGGTAATTAAACCAGCAATATTAATTTCAGATATTAGGACCCAATTGTCAACGTCTCAAGCCTAGATAACTCACAAGCTGTCAGATGTCCTTCCAAATACACATGCATTCGCACAATTTTTTTTTTTCTGCAGCTGGACTTTGGAACAGTTTTAGAACAATTGTTTCAAGACAGATAAATGTCTATACAATGATATAACTTTTGCTAAAAAGAGAGTAAATAGAAATAAGTAGTATCAATGAAACAATGTGTATCTCTCCGTACAATTTAAAATTTGGAGAACTCTGGCAGGACAAAGGGAATTTTATTAACCATTCTTCCAGGCATGGAAGTGTTGAGAAGAGACCCGAGTTGTTCACTAGCATGAGTAGCCAAGGCTTGGTAAAAGCAGTTTGCAGGTGAAAATTCTCTTTCATCATAATCTTTATTTTCCATGGAATTTCTCATGACCTTCAGGAATTTGATTAACTTGTGTATAGAGATTTGCTATTATTAATCTGGTTTGTTTTAAGAATCAACATGTCATTCTGTAACATCACTCTAGGGGCAAAGCTGACCAAAGACTTTCTTGAGAGAGAAGATTGTTCCAAGGTTTTGAACACACCTGGTGTTTTGTGCCATCGCATCCAGACACTTGCTAAGAAAAGCAGCACAGAATCATGAGTGTTCTCTGTCACCCAGTAGGATTGCTTCAAATAGGGGTAGTCCACTGTGCCATACCCTGGACCAGACCCTATTCTGTACACAGGGTCTCTACCAGTACAAGCACTTAGGGGACCAAACTGGAGGTGCTGGTAAATGTGTTTTGAGGGAAGAAGTGATCTATCAAGAGACTGGCAAGGCTTTTTATATGAACTGAATTGGCCTGATGTGATCACAACATCTAGGAACAAAACTATCCCTGAACATGTGTTTTGTTTAACTTTTGTTTGCCACCTTTAGGACAGGCTTGTTTGAATACCACAAGGGTTTCTGGCATGGTAGCCTCATTGGCTTGATGCAGATGCATTAGTCCCTTTCTTCTCTTCTTGCTATTACTTTAGTTCATATTTATGCAAGCACACTGGTCAGTAACTCCTTGAGAATAAAATAAAGCTGCCTTTTTTTTTTTTTAATAAGAATGAATCATTAATTATCCATTCATTATTTCCTGGACCATTTAGGTAACCCATGTTTCAGCTAATGGATTAATTCATTTTATGTCAGTTCAGCTGTGTCACATTTTGTCATGTTTCTTGATTGGGTGAGTGAAACCTTTAAAATGGGATGTAACAAGTAAGGAATACCTTATTCATACAGTAGAGTAATTACTGGGTTTGTGTGTGACTGACTATGCAAACAATTACATCCAGCCACCACAGGGTGAATGCAGCACTCAGCTGCACAGAGAATAAGTGGAGTTTGAAAATGTCTTGGCAGACCTGGTCACACTGCTTTGAATGAAACACCCTCTTTTTACAAACCTTTTGTAAGGAAAAAAGTTAACTGGCCCTACAAAATTATTAGCACTATCATCTGCTTGTTTGTTTTTGCTTAACAGTGACTTTCTAAAACCTTTTAAATGCCTGTTGTCACCACTGAACTGAGTCTGATTTTATCTGAATGCACTTCCCAGGACAGCTGTTACCAAAAAAAAGGGAACAAAAATAAAGAAAACCACAGTAAAAAAAGAATTAAATTGAACAAAATGAAAAATTGAAAACTCAGTTGATTCAGGAGGGCTTTTTCTAAACTTGTTTTTATATTTTAATGCACAAGCATGCCCATTAACCATCCAGCATTACTTCAGCAACTGTAGTACAAAGAAACCTTAGCATGCCAGGACTTCATTGTCCTTTGCTTTAGTCTTCTGTCCAGGCTGAGCTTCAGCGTCTCCTCTTTGTATTTTCCTCCATCATAGATTCATATTATTTCTATCATAATCTTGCTAACAGCTCTTACTTAGAAGTAGAGAAAAGTAGGATCTCTCACCCGTATGTTTATCTTGCTCCTGGGAATTATCTGAATAGAAAATGAGCACAAGCAACATTCATTTACCATGAAGAAGTGAGCTGGAAAGTGTCAGAGAGTTGCAATGAATGAACTCCTCTTGCTAATGGCTAGCTGGCCTTGTTATTAATATAGTTATAATAATGTTAGGCTTCTCTATTAAGTCAGCAGACAGGGGCTACTGGTTACACTTCATTTCTAAGAAACAGGCCCATTTTTCAATTATATTGTAATTCATGGTGCCTTTAAATGCCGGGAAAATACAAGTTCAAGAACATCTCATTGAGGATGCTGCAAAGTTTAACTAAAACAAAAATCTCTGCTTAGAAAGACCACATTTGCTGGCTTGTGATTCACTTCTTCCCTGTTCCCAGGTGAAGGGAAGAAATTTATTACCCCTGTGCAGATTTGGAACCAAAATTCATAACAAATAAAACTGAAAGTAAGTGAAGATCATCCTGAGGACATGACTGAAGTTGTGTTCTTAAAACCCTCTGCCAGAGCCCTCCAAATGCTGAGTTACCTGGTTGTGCTCAGCAGTCACATACTGGTGTGCAGCTGCAATTTTGGAGTGCCTGTCAATGTCAGAGGACAGGTGTTAGAGCACATTTGTCTCATCCTCATGCCTCTATGCCCCTCGTGCAAGCGTCCATTTTCAGTTCCTACCTATTGCTGGGGCATAGATATGGTGCAGTCCATCCTGGGGCTGTGGGCCACCCAGGGGACCAGGGCAGCAGGATTCTCATGTCTCTCAAGTTTCTGTGTATGCAGAGAAATAGCGTTAACTCAAGGATGTTCCTGGACAGTGATGAAAGCAAAACGCAGCGCATGCTGCATTACTGTACATACACACTGTACATATCTGAGGTCCCAGCAGCACTACTGCCCCCTCCTGCTGTGCACACCGCTGTGGGGACTGGCTCCAGGTAGAGCCTGTGCCACCAGGCCTGTTCGGGAGGGAAGCAGAGTCTTCTTCCCTATTGGTGTCCTTGTCATTTGCTCTCTCTTTCTCACTTTCTTTGTATTGCTCCAATGAGACAGCTCAGCTCCTGCTAGCATGGCAGTAGTGATTTACTGTTCACATTGTGGGTAGGGACAGGGCCTGAGGTATGTCCCTTATTCCCCCATCTCTTGGTCTTTCAACTCCAGTGACTTGCACTGCACTGTTGACATGAGCACACCTTTGTTTAAGGCCCAGCTCAGCAGGACTTCTCTAAGAGTCCTGGTCCCAGACAGTGGGGGCTGTTGTTCAGCTAGTAATCCCCTTTTCTTTGTGGGTGTAGGGGTGTCTATGATAACAGGGAACATTTCTGACACTATCAGGACAAAGCACTGGCTGCAGAGAACAGCCAGCGACATTTCACCTCCCTGTTTAGAACGAAGCAGCCTTTTGAATTTGAGAGTGACTGATACTCGTGACCTTTTCATCTCAGAAGTAAAGGACTGTCTTTAAAATATGCTCCGCCTGTGTCTTGGGATGTGCAGTGAGCTGACTTGCCCTTGAAAACAGGACTTGAAAGGTCTTCATTTCCCAGGGTCTTGGTCCTGCGAAGGGAAGGGAGTTGGAGGCTTGATCATTCAGGGTAAGAAATTACACGAGTGATCAGGGGTAGACAGTTTCACTTTCCATCTTGTTCAGCTGTGACTACTGCCAGGGCATCCTGCATCTCAGGCTGCTGATGGCAGTAGGGCTGGCTGGCTGGAGGAGACATGCCAGAGCCCGAGTGCAGGTCCCACCACAGGACATGGGACAAGACCTGCCCCAGTGCCAGCCAAGTTATAGTAATGCATAGTTTGCTGTCCTCCCAGTGTGTCTTGTACTGCCATTTTGTGGTGGGAATGGTCTCAGCCACTGACAGTGTTTGGACTTGAAACCAATGGACTTGAAACCCCCTTGAGCGGTCATGAGGTTTGGAAAACTGAAACCATGTTTTGTAGATCCACCAAACTGTTGAAGTTGGCACAGCAAGAGGAGGAACCCCTGTGTATGGTGCAGGGAAAATGCTTCCTTAACAGGGATGAAAAATTAATTTAAGATAAGAACTATCTCCCTGCACAGACTTACAAAGACAACGTGTACAAATGAGCAAGAGGGTTGAGGTGTTTTAATCACAGCTACAGGGCTTTTTCTTTATTTCCTAAATACCTGAATAGAAACGAATATCTGACACATATAACTGGGGGTCTGATTCCGGTTCCTTGCAGGAAATAGCAAGGCCAGGATTGTTGCTTGCAGGCTTATCAAAATTACAGCAAGATACTATTCTCTATTAAATGACTGAAAAAATAAAAAAAGAAATAGAACCAAGGAGTCGGAGAAGATGATCATAGTGAGCCTTTTAAGCTTTAAAATTATGATACTATAAAAAGGATATTATCTTCTGTGCAGTACAAAAATATCTGCTCATTGCTAAGCATTATTATTTTCATTGTATCACTAGTAATGCCTAAACCAAGGCAGAGTGTGTTTCCTCTCTACATAGTGGAAGGGAAGTCCTGAGAATTGCAGACCTGCAACTGAGAATTAAATTAGGCTGATGATAATTTTGCAGCTTTTGGCTTCTTTTAGTGTACCCTCCTTTTGCATGAATGCTCTTTTCAAGCTGGAGCTCTGCTGCTGCACATAGGCATGGGAAAAAAAAACCAAGAAAACTTTCTCAAGTATATGCATTAGCAACTAGTCCTGAGGCTCATCTGAAACTGTTGTACCTACTTAGGCAGTGTTTGAAGAGCTTTCAGATTGTAATGAATTCATGCACCCTACTTCATTTAAATACATGGAGACGCCATTTTTAAGTGCATAATCCTAAGCTCTCCAGTTTTGTTTTGCACATGAGACAGGAAGGTACTTGGGATCAGTCCCTGTTCACACTGCCATTATGAGGGAATAAAAACTATTTCAATAGTAATGTGCCCCATTACTCTCTTTTTGAGCTAGTGGTATCCAAGCCTTCCCAATATCTTTCAACAGCCTTTTTCCCATCACGAGGATGAAGGATGAGAAGCAGGAAGTCCTATTTTTCTGTACATTAAATAAAAAATCAAGTAAAAATTAAGTAAAAGTTAAGTTTAAAAGTACAGTAAGTAAAACATGCTTCTCAGACCTAGATAGACTAAAGTCATTGTGCTCTTCAGGGGAGAGATCCAGATGAAATCTCATCTGTGCAGATGAGGCTGACACCTTCCCTGTGATCTGAAAGAGGAATAAGGCTAGAAGATCTCCTGTGACAGTGACACTAGGGGCTGGCAAAGCAGCAGCAAATTTGGCTTGCACAGGAGTCTGCATGGTGGCAAGCTTGCCCCAGCAGGCTAGTTAAAGGTACCCCTAACACAACAGGGCTGGCATGCCAGGAAGCTTCAGACTCTTTTGAAATTGTAGTGACTTCAGCTTGCCCCTCAATCCATACTCTGGTTGCTCTCCTTCTGAAGGAGAAAATCCTTTCTCAACCCCCCTGCTCCCCTCCCTGACACTGCCCCTTGCCAGTAATTAAATAATGGACTAATGGAACATGTCATGATGGTAAGTGCTTAAAAGATTTATCTTTCTGTCTTCATTTGAGACATTTTAGTATCAGCCAGCAGTTTCCAGCCATCATGATAATTTATTTAAAAGATTTATGTGGAAAAACAAGACATTCCACAATATGTCTAAGACAGCTCCTGGAGCGTGGCTGTTGCTGGCTAACACTGCCTCTGGGAGATGAGGTACTCATTTACACCTTGTACTTCTCATCTCTGCAGGGAGGTGATTACCCCTGACAACAACACCCCTTGCCAGGGATTTTAAGCATTTCTGCTGGAACAAATACGAAGCTACATGGAATTTAAAAAGCACAGTGCACAGGAACAACATGGGAAAGAATTGTTTCAACAGTGCTCAATGCTGCAAAATGAAACAAAAAGAAACAAAAAACCCCAAATAAACAAACTCAAGGAACAGATTTCTCCAAAGTAAGACCAAAACGTATTCAAGGACTTCAGAACAAAAACTGGGGAAGACGGGGATTGATTAATCTGTGGGAATAGTCAGATTCTAGACTCTACCCTGCTAAAGCTTTCAGAAACATTGACTGAGAGCAGCTGCACAAAGTACATTTTTGACCATAAAACAGTGGTGAGACGTTCTGGAAAAACGTACGAGCAATTTACGGGCTCACCATTGCCTATAGAACTGCCTGGTCTATCCATCTGCGAAGAAATACTGCCAGTTAAGCAAGACTGCAGTGTACTTAAAGTTGACTTAGCCAATTTCTGAAGCTCTTCAGTGAGCAGTGCCATCCATTCTTTGAACTCAGTGATGTCCCTGCAAGTTACATTAATTTGCAGCCTGGGAGTCCAATCCCAGTCACCTCCAGCTTTGCTGCAAATGCCTTCCCAATACCAAGGATGTGATATATGCAGACTTCCTTGCCTACGAGCAGGGGGCTAAGGGGATTGTCATTCTCCTGCCAGTGTGAGTTGGCCAGCTGGAGTCAAAGCAGCGTTCAGTAATTTCTGCCTTGTAGACACTGGGAGCAGGAACAGAGTGCCATGGGCTGGCTCTCCTGGACCTGAGCAGGGAGGTAGGCTGAGTGGAGCAAGGGGCAGAGCCCAGGATCAGGATGCTCAGCTCACAGCAGGGCCTGAGGGAGCTCTCTCATGCACCCACAGATACGTGTGTGTGCAAGCAGGCTTCCAGTATGGTTGTGGTGAGACCTCAAACACCGTATCAGAGGGTTCTGGATGGACCTTACTCAGCTCACCTCTATGTATATGTGTTTTCCAAAAGTCAGAGAGTAAATTAAGACCTTCAGCAGGTGACTGTTACTTTATCAAGGCCTTGAGCCTGTGCCATTACAGTAGGAAAGAGACAGGCAAGAGACACTCCTGCCTGCATGAGGCAGTGTGCACCCCACTGACCCTTTTCCCAGAGCACCAGTTACCTGGCCACTGGCATACAGCTCATTTATCCAGGAGGCAGAAGGGAACATTCTACCTTGCTATGTGTTTGCAGTCAGAGACAGCTATCAGGGCTGGGGGGAACATATTTCCACTTAATAAGTAGGAGTATTCCTAAGTCTAAAGAGGAAATTATTTTCTCCCAGGGACCACGAGGCCTGTGAAGCATTACCGAGGGCACAGCCTGTTAAGTCAATCAGCAGACAAAGTGCCTTGCCACAAACTCTGCCCAAGCAGGGAGTCTCCACACCAAGGACAGAGAGCACAAGCCTGAGGGGAGCCTGTCCTTATTCTCCTGCTCTCTGCTGGTGGAATGGAACTACCAAAGCTTTCTGCTACAACCTGAGCCAGCCCTGCTGGAGCTGCCTGTGTGGTAACATGCCCTGAAACTTCAGCAAATGTTTATCCTGTGTCTCTCCCCATGTTCCTCCCCCACAACCCTATTTCTCCATCTCTGAGAAATTTCAACAAAACCAGCAGCAGTAATCTTGCTAGGTAATACCTGTTTCCCAAGGCTACTGCCAATGTGAACAAAGTTAAATAGGCTTCCATCCAACTGGGGACCCTGTCTCTGAAACACTCCAGGTTCAGGCATTTGTTCTTGTTAGCCTGCACCTTGCAGAGTGTTTCTCCAAAGCAGTAGGTTTGTAATAGACTCCTTAGCTTTGATGGAGTGGTGTTTTTTGATAAATAATAAAATACCCAACTCAGAAATAGCTATTAATTATTCACTGAAATAGCAACTACAACCTCAGTTGCCTCCAATGCTCCATTACAGTCTACAACCTCCTTGTGAGGGGAAGAGGAAGGGCAGACACTGACCTCTTCTCTGTGGTGCCCAGTGACAGGACCTGAGGGAATGGCCTGAAGTTGTGTCAGGAGAGGTTTAGGTTGAATATTAGAAAAAGGCTCTTCACCCAGAGAGTGGTTGGGCACTGGAATAGCTTCCCAGGGCAGTGGTCACAGCACCAAGCCTGACAGAGTTCAAGAAGAGTTTGAAGAATGCTCTCAGGCATATGGTGTGACTCTTGGGGATTTTTCTGTGCAGGGACAGGAGCTGGACTCGATGATCCTTGTGGGTCCCTTCCAACTCAACATATTCTTTGATTCTCTGAAGAACTGGTCTCTCTATAAACAGACACTCCTCAGGTGACTGGATCATGATCCTATTGATTTAGTGGGTTTTCCCCATTTAATTCAACAAGAGCAGGAGGAGCTGCTTTGTTCACTTAAGTTACATTTGCAGACAGATCTACTGATTCCACGGAAGTTATGTCAGTCTCCGATGTCAGGAGACTGGGTGCTGGATTTTGTGCATGCTGGCATAACTCAGCAATAATCTGAGTTACTCGGATAAGTCCAATTTATGCCCATTACTTGCAGTGATAAATATCGGCATTATTTGTCATCAAAATACTGAGTGCTGGTTTATAGGCTCAAATGGGCACATCACTGGCAATAAAATGTCATGCCTCTAGCTGAAAGTTTGATAGCTGATAGGTAGTTTGGAATATTAACTGGTGCAAATAAAAAGTAAAGAATACTCGGAGGAGATATCCTAAGGACAACTCTGGACAGACACCAAAATGAAGAATAGGTGTCAAATTGGTACTGAGCAGGAAAAGCAGTAGGCCTTGCTATTAGCAGAGTGTTTTGATTCAGATGCAATAATAAAATGACATAGCTAAGAGGATGGACAAAAACCTGGAGTTCTGGAGAAGAGTATCTTAGGTAACAGAAAGGCTTGTTGATTCCAATAAGAATCATATTCACAGGTAAAATCTACCATCTTAACATTATTGGAGGTTTTTTTAAGAAACACAAATTTTTTTTACATTTTTAAACAGAATTAATCTTTTATCTGTAAAGACTAATAGCTGGTGTAAAACTAAGTGATCTCTAGGAATATGGGCTGTAGGGAAGATGGAGTAGGTAAACCAAAACCATGATTTACAGAGCTGAAAGTGCTAAGTATTATTTTTCTGTTTGCATACATGGCCATAACTGACTTTATCTTCCTTTAACACACTACAGCCTACAAGATACAGCACTTTCCTCTTACCATGCTGTCTCCTGAGCATAGACAACACTGGAAATGATGAGTCCTAAAAACTATTGACATGGCCTAAATACTGTGGAATATTGTATTTGCTTTGTCCAAACCAGACAGAAAATCAGGATTGAAGCAAGCTGACATGTCTGGCTGAGATGGGGTGGTCCTGTTAATGGAGTTTGGACTGATACAACCACTGAAGGGAAGCCCAAGTAGGAAGCATGTGATAAATTCATACCCACAAAAGCATTATCAAGTAACAGTACCACTGCTGTGTTCTCCAGTTTGGAAGGAAACCATATAACCACAGATTTGATTGAGCTTCTGCTGGGAAGTCAGTGTAATCATCACCTTCAAAAACAGGTCTGTTGTCTGTCACATAGAGACAAATTGTTTATGACACTTTGCACTGCTCAATTATTCTTACTTATAACAAGATTGAAAAGAAGTTTCTCAGGGTGCTTGTTATCCCTTGCATTCCCTTTGCAGCACTAGTGAGGGTACTCGGCTTTAGCACGTCTTTTACTCCCTGAGTTGAGGAAGTTATCCTTTCCATGCAGCTGGGCCTGAGGCTTTTTGCATCACATGTTGCTCTACAGGGACCTTTGGGAGCTGGCCACAGGCAGGTCAACATGAAAAAAGGTGTCAGAAATCTGCAAGATGTCATTGGCTTCAGCTCTTCTATCAGCACATATTACACAAAGCAGAATTTGCCCTTAATATTCTTCTGTTGTTCTTACATCAAAGGGCTAAATTATGCCCACTAATATGTGTGAGAGGCTTATCAGTTATCTTTCTGATGCAAATTATATCATTTTGCATTATCCCCTGATTATCTGCAGTTTGAAAAGTACCACAGATGTTGAGCAAAGCCTATATGTCAGTTCTCTCCTCCTCTGAGAACAGCATCCAAGTACGCAAAATTGAAACAGTCCTGTGGGAATTCTAGTTTAGCTGTAGCTCAAGAGGGAAACCAGTCTGGGCTTCAGAAAGTTTGTCAGGTATTTGATGAAACTGTGATTAAAGGACTGGGTGTGCCCAGCTCAGCACCTGGATGTATACCAGGTCATCTCCAGCACATACATCCTCCCCACTTGCTAGATGCCTATATCGAAGACAGTGCACTGTTGCATTTAGCAGGTGCTTCAGGTCCATTAGATGATAGCCCAGTGTGAGATCTGCCCTCAATTCTCATTGCACAACATGGAATAAGTTGTATTTGATTGTGGCAACATGCTGACAATGCCAAGGTTAATGAACTAACAAAGAATGCTTAATGAAGTCAAATTATAAGTGATTGTTTTACTAGGTGGCATTTAGGATTCAGAATAATCATTACAAAGTAAATCCTCTACCCACCTCTGACTGGGCTCTTGCAGAGGTTCACAACATTTCAAAAAACAATTGAATCAAGAAAAAGCAAGTACCCAAAAGGTCTGCAAAGCAACATCAGCCAAACGTGATATTACTTCCTGTTTTTAAAGAGCAGTGACAGGAAAGTATGGGGGCAAAGAAGGAACTATATCATGACTCTGCCTTGTGTTATTATCATTATGTGGGTAGACCACCTCCCTGGTTGTGCCTGTATTAAATCTCAGTAATCTGGCTCATTTGAAAATTCAAGCTTTTGTATGTCTGTAACATAAGCCTGGGACTGTAGTCTACAGTTATTAATTTAATGGTGGTTTCTGGACCTTATCTTGTTATCTAGTCAGATATATTAAATTACGACAGAAGACTTCTCCACAAGTCCACTGAGGGCACTCACAGAGCACTACCAGATGGTCAAACATCCAAGACAGGAAGGAATAAAAGGAGCCTTTTCACCCAATCCCATCTATCCCTCTGAAGGTCTGAAGTTCTGTCAAACTCACCCATTCCCTATCTTATGGAAGTTAGGGAAGATGTGACTTTGTAGGACTCTCCTTCCTCCTATGCTGAACACCCTACAAGGTTGCAATGGGGCCACAGGTAGGCCTTGATCACACATTGAAGGGCACAGTATGAAAGGCACCTGCCAGAGTTGGAAGAATCAATGTCAGCTGTTTTTCTTTGCCAAAAAAGCTATTGATTCTCTATACTTACTCCTGTAACTTGGCTGACAGGTTCATAGGACAGCAAGAATCTCAGCTAACAACAGCGCTGCTTCAGCCAGTTGTTCTTAATAACCCTGCCAAGGAAAGAAGATTTATGGACAAGAGCTGAACAAGGCAAGAGAATACATTTTTTTTTTAATGTAAGAACATATTTCAGGACAGTTTGCTCGGGTACCAGTTGTCTCATTCTTTTCCACAAAGTTGCAAGAGCACAGTCCTTCTGGAGTGTTTGATGGGAAAGAGGTGATAAATGAAGTGGGGTAAGAGGATATACATAAAGCTAGTTGGTCTGTGTGTTCCCTCATACAGCAGCAGCTGTACAATAGCAAAGTTTCTTAAATCATGGCCTTCTAGACCCACAACTAACCCATTTCCCCTTGAAGTTAATTAGAAAACTCTTGCTGATCTGTATGCAGATTATATGCTTACCACAATCAAGGCTTGTCCCTCCATACATCCTCTTTCCCTAAGGCCATCCTCTTGTTTGGCTGTTATTGCCATGAGCGCACATTCTTCTTCAAAATTAATAAGCAGGTCTTTCCACATGACCTCTCTGCTTTGTCAGACATCTATATCCTGACCTGCTGCTTCAGAGACACTACCAAATCTGGCACAATGCACTGGCAAATTAAGGCAATACAATAAAAATAGGAATGAGGGTGATTGGTTGGATGTTACTGCTTGTGGTAGAATGTATGTCAAAAGAAGGAAGGTGCTGTGCTGACTGTAGGATAGCTCTGATTTACTATACTTTCAAACCATAGCTTAAATGCACTGTGGTTTTCAGGATATCTGTAATTTTTTTCCTCTCACCTAAAGCAGTCCCTTCTATCCATTATCTTTATGTACCCTCTCTCCTCCAAAGAATATCTGGTGGAAATACCAACCAGCCCAAAGCACCTTGCAGGCTGGCAACTTGGGCTTTACAATGCTTTTATGGAAGCTATAAAGAAGACACCCAGCAAAAAGAGATTGATAAACAAGATAGCCAGTACATGCTTGTTATGTGACTGACTGTGACAATGCCAGATAATGGAAACAGATATTTCTCAAGCTTTACTCATCAAAAAGCAGCAGAGAGAAGCACAAGCTTCTTCCATTGTTTTCTTTCATTTTTGTAAATCATGCTTCAGTAAAACACACGAGTAAAAGTCTTGTTTCTATTGAATTTTAAGTCTTATCTATTTGTTGAACAGCATCAAGCAGGTAATGTTTGGAGGACTTAGAGCCTCTCACTTTGGTCTTCCAGCATACATCCCATACTGGGACAAAAAGACAGCACCCTTGGAAAGAAAAAAGATTGCAGTCTTATAAAAGCTTTACACTTCTTGGATTCTGGCAATAGACTGAATAGGAGTAAGCTTTGAACTCTGAGATGACAAGGTGTGCCTGGTTAGCTTTAGTGCCAGGGGGAGGAAGTCCCCTGGAGCCATGTACTGCAGAGAGAGAATTTAATCACTAAGGTGTTTCTAGGCTGAAACATCTGGATGGTGGATTAGACTAAATATATTCATAGAATGTGCTGACAGGTGTTCTCCAAGTAGGAACCAATTAAAGAAGAAAGGACATTACTTTCTGTAAGTACAAATCTAATTTTTTGTTATTCTCCTGAATATACAATATAGAAATTATTCCACTTTGATAGGGATGAATTCTAAATTGTGCCTGAGTCTCTCCTAGTACTAAGCAATTATTTCTCCCTTTTTCTCACCCAAAAGCCTTAGGCTAGTTTACAAAAAATAACAATATTCTAAAAGATTTGGCTGTCACTTTGCTGAACAGTGGTTTCTGGCTAATAGGACAGAGTTCACAATCAACCTTAAAAGGCCTGTGGTAGAAAGTATTAAATACCCCAGTTAGGACTGAGATGGAGCAGTCCCCAAGGGACCTCTGCGCTCTGATCTCGCTGCCAGTGGAAGAATAAGTAAGTGCATAACCTGTCACCCTGGCTAATAACTCCCGGAGACAGAGGTTACCATTACGCAATGGGAGTTAGCCCATGTTTCAATGATGTCTTGCTACTAAATTTGCCTTCCTGAAAGGCTTTTAATGACTACTAGAAAAAAAGAGATGTCAGACTCGAAGCTTATGACCCAGCAGTCTGGGTCTCATGACAGCCAGCACTAATCAAGCACAGAAGAATATTTTAAAAGTAATTTACCAATAGCTTTTCTTTGGAGGGGAATATGAATTATAATTGTCCTGTCTACAGGGAGTACAAATATTTCTTGACCAGCCAATATCTTGGACTGTACAGGACACTGCAGGAGGTCACCAGGTCCCCAATAACCGTAATAAGGAGAAACCAGAGGAAGGACAAAGATCCAGCATGCAGTGCCCCATGGCAGCAGACTTCACACAGGGCATTTAAATGCATACTCCTTTTACTAGGATGTTCTTTATGAAGCAATCTTGTCCTGCTATAATTTTGATGACTGCTTTATAACCACTCAGATTAGTAACTGATTTCTCATGATTAAAACAAAAATTCTGCATCCTCCAAATGTCCTATTTAGATAAATGTGAAAAAACCAAGTGCACCAGAGGTACTTTTTTAAGGGAAATTCAAATTCATATACAATAACAGAAGATGTCACATTGTAAGATCCCAAAAAACTCATTCAATTAGACTTTTAGAAGGGCTTACAGTTGTTAATGTACTCTGAGTTAGACACATGGGAGAAATACTGACAAGATACTCTCAAGAGTTCAAAAAAAACAGCAAAAAAAAACTTTACTGGCAATCGCAGACAATCAGAGAAGTTTGGCAAAAGGCTTAGAGCAGCATTCAATCAACATAAAACACTTCTCAAAGCATTAACTTTGCAAACTCTAAGCCAGTTTGATTTTAAATTACTCAAAAATTCCAAGAAGAGGGAATTAGAAGAAAGAGAAAGACAGAAAAGAACAAATATAGCTACCAACTCCTGGGTTCCAGCAGTATTCAACTGATAGAAATTCCAAGAGCAGAAAAGATCAAGATATGTTTGCCTTCTTTTCCACTTCAAATACCCCTTGGCCTTCCTGGGCCCTTTCCCCAGGTGGGACTTCTGATCATTTGGCCGCTCAGGAGCTGGGTTGGGAGCTCCAGGGGCAGGTGTGGAGCATTGCCTCAGGTGTGTCAGGGATTGGTGGTCACTGCGGGGCAGGGATACAGGCCCAGGGGGTGTATGGGGCAGGGCACTGTCTCACCAGGGAAAGGCCTGACCTGCCTCTTACACACACATGAGAGGTTTCAAGCCAGAAATCCTTCCAGTCTCTCACATATGTGCAGCAATTTGGCTTCAGAGATACAGAACACTTAAGGTGGAAATTTTGCTGATGGGAGAGTAAGGAAAGGAAATTTTTGCTGGAACCTGCAAGACTGGGAAGGGTGACATGTGAAAAATGTTTAATGTTTTTATGGGTTTGCCTGCATGAATCAAAGTCAGCTAAGAAGGCAGCAGGTGTTAAAGTCATTCGTGCCAATTACTAGTTTAAGGAGTTAAGAAAGAGCAATGGAAACACATGATTTTGGGCTTTTAATGCCATGAGAATAAATTATCTACAGTGCTGGTTGGACCAGTCAGTATGATGGATACACTGGGAGGTTGGTTTAGGCAAGAATGGAGAAACACTTGTTTTCTTACAAAATTTTTAACTCTTTAGCTCCATCATATGTCTTTATTAACTTTCAAGTAAAAAATAGAGCTGGATGTTTCTGTAGGGTCCAAACTGCAGCAGAAATAAATAAAGGCAGCTTTACAGTGTGCAGGAATTCCTACTAACTGACCTTGAGGGCAGATTCACAGTCTCTTAAAAAGACAAATCTGAAATTCTGGCCCCTGCTTGAAAAAAATAATTAGAAATAACTGAAGTTACAACACTTCTCTAACACCTTTTCCATTTACAACCCTCAAATGTTTTACAAACATTAACTTACTGCAGACCCCAGGAGAGCGTCATTACTTTTCCCCTGCTCTCTATTTTACAGGTGAAGAAACAATGCAGAAGTGAAATGTCTTTTCCAAGATCACATACCTTCTGCCTTGCAACCACCAATTTTGGTGCTCCTGCTCATACCACTATATCACAGTGACAAGTTAGTGTGATAGTCCCCAGTGTGAAATGGTCTGCTGGGAATAAAATGTGTAACCCATCAAATATACAGCTTGTTTACATTTGCTTACTTTTAAAATACCTCTTTAAAAAATATGTTTTCAGTGAGCAATTTGAACAGCTCATAATTTATACCATTAAATCATGCTAAGGTGTTTTTTTAAGTCAAATCTAATTAAATTACTGTTAACTTGTAACAAGAAGTTGAGCCAGTGATTCATTGAAGGATTTATCTCTGTCAGATTTGCAGTTAAACATATTAAAAATGGATCCATTTATATATATTTTGCTCTAGTTAAAACGATCAAGGTTATAAATTCCAAACAATTCCCGTGCTTGTGGTGAGGAATACCAATTTTAGGAAAACATTCAGAATAACCTTTCTTTTTGCACTAAAAAGCATTTTTCTCCACAGCCTGCATTTTTAACCTCTGAGATTTCCCCTTCACAAAACACAAAGGATTCTGTTTTACTTGTGTGTTTTAGAGACCATCAAGAGGTAGTGTACTGCCTCTTTTTCTTTTCTTCCGTGAGTGACTGCCTTTGAAATCACTTTAAGTGTAAGGCATGAAATACTTCTTTTTGAGTTTACATACTTCTTCCAAAAGCAGTGGAACTGTGAAACTAATGCATTCAAAACAGGTTGGGTTTGAGGCTGTTTCCATATTTAGGTGTCTGATTTGGGGTGTCCAGAAAGAACCTGGTTCAAAGGGTGAATTTTCAGTCTGATATGTCTCCCAAAAGATCATGTATATTTACATATGCAGTATGTGCGTGCCTATGCACTGAGTTTTCTGAGTGGGGGACCGATTTCTGCTGCAAATGTTCCCAGTCCCCTTGAATGGAATCAAACTTCCAGATTCCGAATCTTGTGTTTTGGTGGGAAGTGAGCTCAGGTGTCCTGGGCTGTCATGGTGTTTATCCCCACTGGGTCACCTCTTGGGCCACAGCTGCTTCCCTTCAGAACAAAGAGCACCACCACTTGACCATCCTCCATGGGAACTAAGATTTTTCTCTTGCTGCAAATTCCTCCCAGTCTTCTTTCTCCTAACAGTTCATCTCAAGCCTTCAGATTTTTCTCACTCTTGGATCTATTTTTAAAACCTTTTTTTTTCTATAATATATAATAAGCGCTCACCTGACAGGAGAGTGTACTCAAGACTTAAAAAAAGCTGCTTTAGGACCACATGATAATAAATTCTCCTTAATCCCAAATATAGACGAGATACAGAGCAGGGCCTACAACAAGTTTTATAGAGAGCATTAGTGTCAGCAGTTTAGAGAGAATTAAAAAGAAAAATAACATTCCATCCCTGAGGAAAAATCCAAGTAGTGCATAAGACTAAAAGGAACATTTCTATTGGGAATTGCTTATGAAAGAGACTTTTAGTTCAAAATAAGGAAATCACTAGGCACTGCATAAGGATTATATTGATCAAAAATAGTCTTCTGAAATATCAGCATTCAAAGAAGAGACCAAGTAAAAGACACAAATGCAAGTAAGCAACCCAAATGCAGGAGAAACTCCATCTTGCACTTGCAGCAAAGATTATGTTCAGACTCCAAATAAGACAGATGCTTCTTGCAGTTGGGAACATTTGAAACCTGGCTTACAGCTATGATCCATAACAGTGCTAGATTTACTGACCACCTGCTGTGAAAACAGAGCCTTTTTTTACAGCAGAAGCTCAGCTCACCATTTGTGAAGTATCTCCTGTGTCATTTTCACAATTTCCTAGAAGACGTGATTAACCCAGATGCTAGTGCTGCTCCATTCCTGCACGGTCACCAATCAGTGCAGGATTAATAAGATGCCAGGTGAGACCACTGAACCTCCTGGTGAGCTATTAAAGAAATGTGAGTGTGCTAAAAATATTTAGAGATTTATTTGATTTCTCCACATGAAGTCCTCTATAATTTATCATTTCGGTTCACACTTACTCTGTTTTCTGCTTTGTTTTATTTTAGAAGGGGGCCTTTCTCTTCTGTTTTTTACTGTGACCACATCACAGGTTTGGATTTGTGACAGTTATCAGTGCACTCCAGTCCCTGTGTTTAGCTGTTTTCCTATCTGCTACAATAGCAAGCTCCTCCAGTTGTTCTGCTGAGCCCAGAGATCCTGAAGTTATACACATCTCAAATGGATGTGTATTGAGCAATAAGGTTAGAGTATTCTGTCATTTGTGAGTTACGTTTTTCATAAATATCCAGAGATTTGAATGGGCACAGAGCTGGAACAAGCAGGGGATTGATTCTTATTCTTCTAAGCTGCAGAAGAAGCCTTCTCTGCTTTACTAAATCACAGTAAAACAACCCCGTCATCTAATGGTTATTTAATTTTATCCCAACAGGTCCCCTTAGAACAGGCAGATTTTCTCTGAGAAGCTGAAAGCAAAATCAAACATGACATTTTGGGATGTTCACCAAAAGCAGTTGAATGGATGAATGTCTGAAAACAAACACCATTTTTTCTCCAGTAGCTCAATACCCAGGACTGGAGACATGACAAATTTTATAAATAAAAAAATAATTTTTATTTATGGGCTTCTATTGTAAACTGCTGACAGATAGAAGTGATCTGTTAAATTTATTTGAAAACTTGTGTTTACTTAGCATTATAAGCATAGAAACAGTGCCATGGAGCTGTTGAATGCCATGTAGGCAGTAACAGCAACTATTCTCTGTATGAAAGTCTGCCAAAATCAGTATGGACTGCAAAGTGCAAAAGCAAAGTAGGTAGATGAACATACAGGTAGAGGATGTCATTGCCACTCTGGATGATCCAGAACTGGGTCTCTCACTACATCTACTAAGCAAGGTAACAAGGCATATTTGTTTCTGATTCTTCTAAATAGACACCAAAACTGAGTGCAACACAAGCAGGAGGAATAGACTGGTTGATTGTACAGAATAAAATCAAGTTTTTACTATAAATCCATCCCAAAATGGCCAGTCCTGGCCAGATTGAGAAGTCAGTGTATATCAAGCTACCTCACAGGTGATGTTGAAGTAGAAAAATAGATAGGTTCATATATACCTGGGAGGAAAGTTATCTGAAAATGTAAGCAGTCAGACCAGTACTGGTCTGGTGTAAAACAGAAGGCATGAATGATACTCAGAAAAATGTTTTGGTGAATGGATATATCACCTGCTTGAGTTATATCCCAAAAGTCTCAGTGAAGTTGATGTTGTTATCTTAGCCTGAGGAATTCAACTTTGCTGCTCAAAATCGTTAGTTGTCTTTGGAGATGTTGATCCTTTATGTGGAGAGCCATTTTCAGGATTGTAGGTTTTTTAAAAAACACATTGCTATATCACAATAAGAATACATTACATTATATTACATTAAAATACACTGTTAAATAGCTATGTAAATAAATATAGAAATGAATTTATTTCATTCAAGAGAGACCTGTGGGCATGTTATATTTATCTCCACTGAGCATTGAATAAAAGCTTAAGAGCCTGTGGAAGGAAGTAAGGGCTGAGTACTTCAGAAAGGTGGGAGCAGGCATTGCCTGTCCTGTGTACTGCTTACTACTGTTCTACTGTTCAGTCATAGTTTCACATGTCTTAACCCCAGGCAGAGATTAAATGGCAATTTTTTGTGAGTTTAGACAAACTTACTGAGCCAACTGCATGCAAGAGGACATTTTCTTTCTAAGGTGATTTATCTCCTCTATGTGGCTGCAGCAATAAATACTCTGAAAATTAACGCCATGCTCGCTTGTAAAATAAAATCCACATTAATCTCAACTATCAGAGACAACTATAAATCGAATGAAAGTGAAACAGGGTAAAGAGGGTTTAGAAACAAAGTCCCAGCCCTGGCAATACAGCCCTAGGCAGACATTATAGCAGTGTTGGCTGAGACTAGCTGTCAAGAGGCCTCAGAGAAGTGGCTCTTGGGGCACCTGTGACAACATTGAACATGAATCTTCAGGTCTCCATGAGCCACATGCAGGTCCTGGAGACCCCTGTGGGGATTAATTACCTCTGCTCCAGGAAGGAGATCAGTAGGAAAGAAGAATCTTTTGTCAACAGGAGGAATGAGTAGTTGGAGAGCAGAAATACAGACATGCAGAATGTAGCAGAGCCTTTAAATTTTAACGGAAGGCACCATTGGTCCTCACGGGTCAACAGAACCAAGCAACTTCACCTTGTCCAGTTGATGTGTCTGAGTCACAGGTGTGTGTACTCAATGTGTGAGTTACCCTGGCTCTGTCTTTCTGCAGCCAGTCTTTTGGAAGAATCACATTATTGACTCTTCTATAAAAATTATTTCTGAATTATCTTTCTTGGGTTAAAGGCCAATGCTGGTCTTTCTGAGCTAGCTCTGAAGAACCTCCCTATAACTAAACATACGGGATTCCCTACAAGCAGTGCCTCCAGCTGATGCCAATTGAGGGAGCAGGAGCTGTTCCATATTTTGAAAGCTAGAGGTAAGGAGATGAAGGAAAGAGTATACATAGCTATTTAAGAATTTGGGGGCAGTTATTTCTACTGGATTATGAAATACAGTGAAATTCCTATCATTTTCTTAACCTGAATAAACATATTTATCAGGGCACCTTTTCATCCAAGAATGCTGTACAGATACAGGTATCTGTAGGTGCACGGATACAGATTCAGTGTTAGATACACAGTTATAAAGCCTCCTGATCTGCAATCTAAACAAGCATCATTTGCTATCAGATTTGCAGCACTCTGATATTCTGTGCTCCAAATTATTCCTGGGTGAATTCCATCCCTGCAGCTCACCCATTTTTCTATTACAGCTAATCCAGTTACTTCAGACTCTTATCTTCCTTCCAGTGTGCACATATGCCATCTTCCTCATTGAAGTAGTCCTGTAGGAAAGTTAATAAGCATATTTATGTTAGAGAAGTTATGGACCAAAGTGTTTATGGGCACAGGAATTTATTACCTTTGTGGTAAGCAAAGAAACATGGACAGACAAGATGGATGAGCAATTTAAACAAAAGAAAAGGAAGCGTGAATGGATAACTGAAATGGGCTACGCCTCACCCCTAGTTCAGACTGGAAATAGCACAAAGAGAAATGTTCTTGAAAGCAGATGGCTGACACTGGAGAAAGCTTTTGAAAACAAACTTTCTCCCTTTCCAAAATTAAAATATGCAGTGCGCCCATTGCTGATGGAGTCTCCCACCCTGTGGATGCCAGTAGGATCTGACAGTGCTCACCAGAACTCTCTACTTCAAGCAAGTCAGAGCTAAAATTTTACTTTGTTCTAACTAAAACTTGTTGTAAAGAGAGGAGAATCAGTGTCTTCTTGCACTTGAATTAGTTACAGAAATGAGTTTGAGCTGTGAGAGACAGAAGATGCTAGCAGAGTCAAAAATGCCTGGAGGCCTCTGCACACAGGTGGTTCACTGCACACAGAGGACCCCACTGAAGCCTGACTGTGAAAATGCACCCACAGAGTTTGTCATCTTACCCCAAGTAATTCCAGCAAAATCCTTCTGGTGTGCTTATTCTCTTTCTGCATCTGTGTGGTGGCTTATTTTCCAAACTGCCAGTGGCGATCTCAGCTTCCAGATTCAAACACCAAAATGGGATCCAATAACTGCTCATCTGCGATGCCTGGGAAGAAGCCTGATGACTGAGGTACATTTTAAAAGATGAAGGGGCAAGACCTATGCTAGCTGAGCGCTAATCCTGCTCCAGCACCACAAATTTGGAGGGAAAAGGACTAATGCACACCCTGAACAGTGCTGCCATCCCCACCAACGGGGCTAGGAGTGAATGCTCTGGGACTCCGGAGCTGCCCCTCAGAGAGTGCCTCTGTCCTGTCTCCCCCCTCCCCCAACCAACAGGGCTGGGAAGAAGGGGAGATCAGCACCAGGTTAACCTGTAGAAGGAAAAAGGAGGGAAAAAGGGGAAAGAGAACCAGCCTGTTTGCTCTGGGACCCAAAGCAGCCCTTAGCTGTTCTAAATAGCTCTGTGTGGGACTGTTGGCATAGCAGATGCTGGATTATTACAGCAAAAATAAGCATTATGAAAATATATTCAAGTGCAGGAGAGGGATGGGGCAAACAGCTTTGTTGTGGCAATTCTTTATCTCAAAAGTAAACATTTAATCCCCCGGGCAAGAGTCCATCTCTGTTAAAATCCTCCATAATTAAAGGAACCATAGGATATACCATTTACAGGACCTGACTTCCTCTCCCGGTGGGAGGACACATTGCAAAAACATTCAAAAGGGCAGTTCAAAGGGGGGATTGTTATCAAAAGTAGCATGGCAGGCCCAGGGAGTTCCTAACTCGGGTCCTTCCTGAATTCAACCAAGACAGTGGGCTTCTGCCTGTAATATCCGGTATACAATGGCAGAATTACATTTCTGTATGTCTAGGACAAGTGTGTGGAGCTGGACTGCGGATTTCCAGTTCACTGGACAGTGCTCTACAGGCATGGGTACACACAGGCTGCTGCAGGCTTTTCAGCTCCTCTCCCACAGCTCGGACTGAGCAGGACTGCTGCTGTCACCTGGGCAATTTTTGTAGAGGAAACCAGAAAAGGGCAGCTAAGGAGGTGACTGGATAAATAGCATGGTGTTTCCAAGAAATATTTAACTACCCTTTGTAAACAAACTTATTTCAAAGACGGAGAATTGCTTCTCAGTTTTCTTTAATACTTGCATTTTATACCTTCTCACTGTTCTTCTCTTTAAGACTGTAAGTGCACTGGGGCATCCCTGCTTATTCCTCAGCATTTGACCAGGGCCTTATTAAGTGAAGGCCTGATATTAGCTTATCCCTTGGCACTGCAGCAATAAGCAAAAGAAAATAATATTCACATTAGACAGCCGCTATATCTTTGGATACAAAGAGAGTAAAATGGATGCACCTCTTTATAAATACAGAAATGTTTCCTTTGATTATGGGCTTCCTCCTTGCTCATTACAAAAAATTGTCAATTATTCCTGCCTTTAGGTATAGCAAGATTACTCATCACCAAGTTAACAGCAAGGCACTCCACAATTGCTTCTGTAATTCAGGTTTAAAGTCACTACAGCAGCACAAGTCAGAAGGATTAAATGAGAAGGAGGGTATGCTGAATACAGGAAAATATTGTATGCAAATTGTGATAATTCATGACTGAGTCACAAAAAATATGTATTCAAAATCTGTCATGATTTAAACATTTAAGAATACAATGCTATGCATTTATGTAATGGCTTTCATCAGAGGATCTCAAAACACTTAGGAGGCACTGAGATGAATGCATGATGATGTCAGTCTTGCAGGATGGCTCTAGGTGCACTTCTTTTCAAATCAGCAGCTAGTGGCTCCCAGGGATTTCCAACACACCAGACTAATATTTGATGGTCTGGGGGAATAGAAAAGGCTGACAAAGATGAATCTGATACACCCTCTGGTCCTCAAATGGGTTCAGGCTCTGTTGATCCTTCCAGATGCGTTTCTAATATCCTCTAAAATATCCAGTAATAGAGCAGTTAAAAATATATCTAGCCTTTTCCTTCTCTCTGATTATACCACAGTACCTACAGGTGAGCAGCAAACAAAAATGTTGCAAATAAGCGACAGGCAAATGCATTGCAAATACAATAATACCCCCAAAATTTTCTCACTAGCCAAGAATTCTTAGTACCAATGAAATCATGATGTGGCTCATCACTCATCACAATAAAGAAAGCACTGTAATTTTGTAGCATGTTCCTTCATCTGTTTTCAGTAGGCTGAGCAGGATGGAAATTTAAACCAAGAGGCAGCACACCTCAAGCTGTGTGCAACAATGTGTGGGCACTGAAGTTAGGAGCCATGAAGATGGAAACCTAAATCACTGTCTTCCTCGGACCTCCTGAGAGCTCTCTGTTTGGTGAGACAAAGAAGACTGCAAGATAAAGAGTGTACTCCAAGGTGTAAGTGCATCAGCTGGAGGGACTATGTACTGCCAGGCCCTACTGAGAGTTTTCTTCCTCTGCCTAGTGCATTTATTTGTTAAGATGAAGAAGGAAAATGAACAGATCAAGGATTTGAATGTTTCCAAAAAGACAGAACACTGTAATCTTAGAAACATAAAGATAATAACTGGGATTTTATTAATAGGAGATAATTTTTTTTAGGATGCAATAAAATCTAAATCCACTGGCTGATTCTGAGCAAAAAAAAAGGCATGTTGAAACTGTAGACTGATATATGCCTCCTGATGTTGGTGGCCTTAATAAGAGGCATCCCCACATTTTGCGTAAGATTCTGGCAGGGAAGAAATTCGGCATTACAGTGACAACTTGTGACATAAAAGAAGTTACAAGCAGTGTAATCTGTATTTGATTTCATCAAAACATCCATGGCATAGGCTCAAGGTAAAGTTTTTCAGAACTTATACCTTTTTTCTTAGAATTGTTGCCTAAACATATTGCTGCCTTTCTCTTATGTCTAGCTGAGAAAATTCTTTGCCCTGTGTATGTCTCCAGGTCTAGCGCTGCAGAGACCTGCTGCCAGAAGAATGACTTCTGACCCTGGAAAATACTTGGAGGGGACAACAGAAACCCACAGGCACAGCCTGGTAGGACTGCTTTAGGAACACATGGTTGCTGCTGAGAGATGTGAAATGCTTCGCAGTACCTCAATGTTTGAAATATTTTATGATGTAGATTTATGAACTTTGATAGCAGCATTCATCTATATTCTTCAAAGGCCAAGCCAGGATTAGTGCAGTTGTCAGTGCTATAAGACCCATGTGTTTGGCTGTCTTCTGTACAGGGAAGGCAACATGGTCTCTCAGGCAATCTGTGTGTGTGGCCCTTAGACAGCCATTCTAAGGAGGCCACACACAAGGAGCAATGCTCCCAGCTACTGCCCCGATCTAACAAGATTCTAGCAATATCTTACCAAACATTAACCTACCACCTACGGTCAGCAAGCAGATCCCAGCATATCTTCTACATACCAGAAAGCGTAGGTACCACTTTAAGTATCTTTTTTCTCTTTCACAAGACACACAGGATCTGAGAAATGACAGCAGTGCCCAACTGGATTGGTGTACCTCAAGGTGACTTCAGACACAGGTAATACAAAAGACTTAGAAAGATTTAACAAGCTGTAAAAGTCTACAAACCACTGAAAAATTACTGGATTTTCCTTTCCATCTGCAAACAGAATCACAGTTTATTGACAGGAGATTACAAATGTGCTTGACAGTTCTGAATTAATATATAAAATAAAGTCCTGTATTACATACCAAAAAGACTTGTTGGAAGAACTAGGACCTGCTACCAGTAACACCACTGGGATCTGCCAGTGTTTGTCCCAGAGCAGTGTCTGGTACTCATCATCCAGATGTCTGAAAGAAACTCTCCCCATTAACCCCAGTGCTACATGACCGCAGCGGATTTCAGTGGCGAGTTGGTGCTGTCTTCATAATAGTCCCCCACTAGCTGGGACATAAAACCAATCAATAGCTCTTGTTATGAGACAGATGGTTCCATTATAATCTGACCTGCTCAGAGTCTGGCTCTTAACCCTTAACCTTAGCTGATGTAAAATATTCACCAAAATTCTGTGCTAGACATCGGCACAACCTCATATTTCTTTCCCTACCATTAACAAATGTCACATATTTGTCAGTGGCACAGATTATCTCATCCACCTCACACAGTGTATGCCATATTTGTTGAATGTGTTGTTAAAGAAACAACAGAATGGCTTTTTACCAAAATCCACTGCTGTGGAATTTATAAGTAAAGAAAAACAAAAATAAAATTGGGGTGTGTTTCTACCAGTATTTTCTTATAATGATTAATAGCACATTTGTGATTTCCTCCCAGCATCCTCACAGCTTGAAACCCAGATATGAACCCAGATGGTCTGTGTGCTTGCAGTTACAAAGACAGGCTGGACAACCCACACCTGAGATCTGTAGACTGACAGCTTTCTAAAATCTGGTTCCTAATTTTTCAGACTAGGTATCATGTCAACTAGAAACGGAGGTAAAAAGTGACAGAGAGGAGAAAGAAAGAGAAAACAGTGTTATGTGAAACTGATCATTTTTCAAGCATTTTTTAATGAAATATTGTCAAATATACAGACTTGCACACAGTAGTTTTAGTCACCAGTTCAATTATATTTTTGCTAGGCATAGAAACGCTCAGACTTGCAGTTTTAGGGAATATTCTGATGCTTGGGATTGATTAAACTGACAACCAAAATTAGATCAGTCAGACCAAATATGTGCAGGTTTCTCCTTGAAGGGCGAGTTAAAAAAAAAGAAGCTACACTGATAATTTTGTTTTAGAAGCAGTGATTCTCCATCCTTGCCTGTCATCTGGAACTACTTAGACTCTTGTACATTTACTCAGCCCTGTCCTTGCAACCCATCCATTTCCATAAGATCTGGGCAAACAGAGTCAAAGAGTAAATGTGAAGGCAATGCTTTCATACCATCTTTTACACATTCAAATAACAAGTATTTAATCTTCGAAACCTAAGCAGCAATGTATAATGAGTGAAAAAGTGATATAGCACTTAAGTGATTGCTGCAACCTGCAATTCACTCAGCATGTTGGGACTTCATTAAAAAGTCACAAGGGATTGAAAATGTAAAACTATATGTACTTACTATATGTAATTTACTATATGTAAAAAGTAATGTGTTGTGTGAACAATTGATAAAGCTGAAAAAAAGACATATTTGGGGCATACAATCTCTTCCTTACATCTAGGATTGTTCTGGACAGTTTAATAACTAATCCCACACATTCTACCTTTATATTTATAAACAAAGAGCAGGGATACTGCTGAGCAAATCCAATTGTGAAGAGAACAAAATGTGAGAAACTACTGAAAGTGAGTAAGCAGGAAGCCTGCTTATCACTGAAAGCAGCATCTCAGAGCCAGAAAACTGAAAATACAAGAACGGGCTTGTGGCTTGTATAGCCACAGCTTTTTTTGGCCATGAATAAAAATCTACCGTGTCCTCTCATTTCAGGTGAGGGAACACATGCTAAAGATTACATGATGCAACTTTCCATGTTGGTCCTATTCAGTCCTCACCTAAACTGACATGGAGACATTGATTTTGATTACAGTATTCCTGACCTATAGCAAGGAAAAGGAGACACCTTGCCATTGTTTTCCAGATGCAGTGCAATAGTCTGTATTTATCTGAGAGAAAACTTTAAGAGCACTTATTGAAATTCAGATACTTAATGAAACTTAAAACTCATTTCCAAAACTTGAATATCATGAAAATCAAAGAATTAGTTGTTATACAAACGTATTCTAGATATGCTCAAAATTGGGAATCTTTTCCCACAAGTTGGAAAATTGAACAATTAAATAATCAAATCTTCCAAAAATCAAATCTGTTACTTGTGTGGTCCTCAGTTTTATTAAATAATTGGGATCATCAAGAAGAATTCTCCCCCCTCCCTGGGAAGAGATGATGGTATTTGAAGAAATGCAATTTCCTCCACTGTTTCTGCTGCTATGACTTTTATTGATTTCTAATCTTCTAAAAACATCCCAATAAATTGTGGATTTCTGGGTAGAAACTTTAAATCCAAAACCAATAAATTTTCTTTCCACATGTTGAAAGCACTGCTTTAGATACACAGAGCAATAAAAATATCTTTTAAAAATAGCAACAAAAGTATTTTCAATGCAAGCCAAAGTGATGCTGTACATTTACCTGCTTGCTGATGTTTTTCTAGACTCAAACCCAAAAATTAATCTGGGACAGACCATGCCAGGCTGAAGAAGGCTTTGAAAACTCAGTGCTGAAATGTTTTCTGTTTATGTTTTCTAGCATTTTGCCAGGTTGGATGCTCTTCTTGAGTTCATTGACTTGCATCCAGAAATGTCATTAGCAAAAAAAGCTTAAGTGGATTCTTTATAGGCCTGACTGACCACAGAGCCTGAGAAGAGGTTGCCTTTTCTTCCTCTGCTACTGGCTTCAGCTAAAACCCCTCTGATGTCTCTGAAGACATAGGGACAAAACTTGGCTAAAGTCAGACTGGGGAATATCTATTGATTTTAGTAAAGTTTTGACAAGTCACAAACAAAAAGAACCTTCTCCTGTGATCTCTGAACACTTGAATTTATGTTGTAAACTCCATCAATACCGTCAAAATAAATAGCCTCTTAAAGTCCATTATAGCCATTATGGCTACCTAAAGGACTACAATAACATTTGTTTGTACAGCTAATCAGTGTTGCATGCTTATTAATGTTTCCGAAGTAGTTGCTGCATTGGAGCGTTAATCACGATTTCTCTGATTATCAGCAATTGTTTAAAAAATAAAAACATGAAGTAAACAAGATAAATATTCTTCCTTGTTAATCAGACCAAAGATGAAAGGGAAAAGAGTAATGGTCATCATTCCATTGAGTATTAATATTTGACTTAAATTTTTCAAGAGACTGTTCAAATAATGCTGTTTATGCAGTATTTTTCTGAAAACAAAAAAAAAAACCAAACCCCTTTTAAAATAGTTTAAGTTATAATTTTGAGCTGTAACAATTATAAATCATTTTTCATCTTCATAGCACTGAACCAGAGCATGGACCTTTGTTGATCACACCAGCAAAGGATCTGGTACTGGTCCATGTTTCTGTGATGGGCTAAACACATTTTGGAGGACAGGACCCTGTTACTGCCTTTCCCATCAAACACAATAAGAATTTCAGGTAGCTGGATCTCGTTGTGCTGTTTTGACAGGCAGGGAATCTGGTATAGGTAATTTTAAAAATACACCCAAGGTAGCAGAGGAAGTTGGTGGTAGTGGGACTACATCCCAGGAAATCTTGGTTCTGGTTCCAGGATAGTAGCCCTAGCCGTTATCCTTCTCCACATTTCAGTAGTGTGACTGCTGCAGACAAATCATCACGTTCTTCCACATATCAGTCCTGGTGCTACAAAATACTTAATGCGTTATTAAGCAAAACATATTCCAAGCCTGTCATTGATTCATGGCCTACAGTCTTGCAAGCATTATGTCATTCATCTTCCTTACAAGTGGAAAAAATTCCAGGACTCTATTTTCTCTCCATAGAAACTACAGAGAAGCCAAAGTAATTAATGAAAAGTATTGGTGTCATGTGGACAAGAACAGGGCACACATTCAGCCTTTTCTTCAGCCATTCAGACTAATGGGAAATATGCTTCTGTGTGGACCATATGACTGGGTCCAAAGGCTGGATTTAATGTATTTGCAGCCCCATCATTTTCCCAAGGGAACTGTCAATTACCAGTGTGAGACAGAAAAGATGCTGATTACCTGGGCCAAACTCTGCTCTTGTTTGTGTCAGAACAATATCCTTGATTGCGCTTGCTTCCGTGTGACTGTGGGTTGAGTTTGGCTCTGTCTCCTCAGTTCCCTGGGTTGTCTTTGAACCACGGGAACAGTGCTTTGAGACAGCTACTTGGGCAATCGCTAATGGCAGGAAAATCCACAGTTCTTCAGACATTAAGGCATTGTAAATACTGAAAGAAAATAAATCTGTGTTGTATTTTTTTGGCGTGCAGTGCCTAAAGCCTTATCTCTCATTCTGTCAGGAACCAAGAACTATGTATACAGATGGTGCAATTTATTATGTTCTGTACTGTGACCAAGTGCTGAAATACCTTCAGGAAATCACCAGAAAGCCTGAAAAGCTTTGCTGTCTCTTGTGACTCCAGCTCACTAAAACTATAATTGAATGAGCACAATATATTAAGCCCTGCGTATTACACAGTAGGCTTACAGAAAAGGGCGCCATCTTTTTCAGCATCATTACAGAAAATATCTTTGCTGTACAATTACTGCCTATACCTAAGATCATAGTGTCTCTGCCTCTCTGTATTCTGCTCTTATAAAATCATAAGACAGGGATTTACAAATAGATGCCTGGGTTCAATGACTCTACCTCAACTCAGGTGTAACACCATTAAATTCCAGTGTGCTGTTCTCATTTGTAAAATGCTGCTGGGCCTGATAGTCCTGACATTTAAAACAGCGCCTGTCGGGGCTGAAATGAATGGACATGAAATGAATGTAACAGTGGTATGAAAAAAGAATTTTAGCTGTGTATCAGTTCAGAGGTTAAAGTATTTCCATTCCTGCTTCTCTGAGCAGATTTTTATGAAACTGATGATTAAACTTGGCTCAGTGAGTGCAAGAAATACAAAGAAAAGCTAAAGTCAATATCCTCAAACTCATTCATCTCTGATATGATATGTAATGTAGACCTTGGAACTAGTATTTTGTTCAAACCCATGTCCTTACTGCATCTGAAACATTGAAAACAGGATCCCTGAGTCATGGACCCAACAACAGATGTTTTATGGTCATCTTGATACCCACAAGGCCCAACTTTCAGCAATAGCCACCATTCATAGAGCAGCTGTTTTGCTTTTAGTGCTTCACTGGAAGCAAAACCATCTTCATCCTTGATTTTCTGTTTCCTTCCTATGGGGAAGCCGGACTGTGGTGCCTTGATACTGGGGGAGTGGTCTATCCACTTCCCTGCAAGCACTGTTACACATTTCCACGTGTTTTGTTAAAAACACAAATGCCATGAAGCGTCTTCCCTATTAGATCCCAGAGACACCGGGCCGATCCAGCCCCGTGTCCCGCCTGTCACAGGACAAGCCCTTGCATCACTCGTGAGGGAAGGGGTGAACACCACCAACCACCAACCCCAAAACCACCTGGCCGCAATTCGGATGAGGCTCCTCCGGGACAGGGGCGCCGGTTCATCCCGCGCTTCCCCTTTGGGTCGGTCCCGCTCTCGGCTGCGGAGAGGGCGCGGGGGCGGGTGCGGCGCTTCCCAGCTCCCGCAGGTCCCCGGGCCGCCCCGCCGGGGCTAAGCGGAGGGCAGCTGCCGCCGGGAGGAGCCCGGGCGGGGACGGAGAGACGAGGGGAGCCGTGCGCGGAAGGGACTGCCTCGATGGCCTTGAAAAATCACTGCAGCAGCGGCGGCGGGCTGGGGGGAGATGCAACGCCCGGGCTGCGCGGCCGCGCCGCTCTCCCCGCCTCTCCCCTCCGGCTACGGCCCCGGCCCTGGCCCTGGCCCTGCCTCTTTTCCCCCGCGCCCGGCTCGAAACTTTTCCCGCCGCCCGCTCTCCTCCCGTGTGTGAGGGAGCCCCGAGCTCAGCGGTGAGCGCCGGCCGAGAAGCCCCAGCACGGAGAGGCTGCCGGCGGTGACAGCCGGAGTATCCCGGGGACGGGAAGCCGGGGGGCGGGCGGGGAGAGAGGCGGGCAGGGCGGGGGTGGAGGCGCGTCTCCCTGCTGAGGGAGCCGGGACTTGCAGGGCTCTGGGTTTTCCCGACCACTCTTTCCCCTCCCCACC